>WTSP01015568.1:11158-56576 GCA_025331215.1 Actenoides lindsayi | reverse complement strand
GGTGTGGGGAAAGAAAAAAGAAAAACCAAAAAGAAAATCCCACAGAGAAACAACTCAGAAGATTTTACCTGTCACAGGCATGAGTTGGAAGGACCTCATTGTTATTCTTAGATGAAGAAAGAAGCAGCATCCAAATTCAAAGCTCTTGCCAGGAACACCAACCAGGAGGCTCCTTAGGGAAGGTGGGCTCCTGCTGTGGTCCACACCATAAGGTAGCTGTACCAGTTTCTTTACGGGCCATACCTGCATACATAGACCCAGAGATGAAGAGACAGACAGTTGGTTTCCTTATGTTTGTTTTAGCAGGAGTGGCTGCCTTAGGATGTAACACTCAGCCCTTATCAGAGAGGGCCTAGGGCCCACAAAGGTGTTATCTGGTATCAAAAAGTCCCCTTGGGCAGGGACTATGAGAACAGATGCTGACCTCAGCCTGGTAGCGCAAATACAAACCTCAGCACAAAAGGGCAGGACGCCATGAAATAAGAGTCCTTGGGAAAGGAAACAGGGAGAAACCAAAGCTGAAAGTGTTTCTAGGAGACGCAATGAAGGATAACTGAACAGGGCGAGACATGGCCAGCACAGGGTTGCACAAGGACAGGCTGAGGGTCTTGAGCAGGGCCAGCAGCCTGGGCCAGCTGGGGAAGGAAGGAGCAGCAACACCTCTGCTGCAACCAAGGGCTGCTTCCAGGGCGGCAAGCACAACCTGTCAGTGCCAGCCACACTGCTACTTTCTGTTTGTCTGCTCGCTGAGGTTTGGCAGACAGACTTGCCCATCGATGTCTGCCTGGTCAGTGCCCAGCATAGCACCAAGGGCCTCTCAGTCCTGCTTGAAAGGAGAGAACAAACCTTTGCCCAGGATGAGACAGGCACAAGGAAGGTAGGTGGCAAGCCTGTCTTGCTTTCAGGTCTTTTCAGACTGAACGTTTTGGAAGGAAAGTTTGCTTCAGCCTGAGTCTCTGTCTGGGATTAATTCAGCTCAAATTTGTAGTCACCGCAGGCAGCAGGGAAGCTGCAATAGCTATTAGAGAACAAGCCAAAGAAGTAAAAGCAAGCAGGGACAAAAAGTAGCCCTTGCCCTTCCCTAAAAACAGAAAGGAGAGACAGGAACCCAAATTAAAAAGCAACTGCTAGTCACCAGTACTAGCAAGTCACTGCGGGCTGGCCAGCAGCAAGACAGCCACCCCAGCCACGGCCTGCCTGCCAGCAAACGGCTCTGGCACAGCGAGCGTGGCACACCCTCCTCCGGCCTTCAAGCCCCAGCCGAGCAGCCCAGAGCCGACTGGGAAGGCCAGCAGAGCTGGGAGCAACCACAAACTGCAGCAAGGGGAAGGAGGGAGCAAAGTCCTGCCCATGGCTCCCCACTGCAGCCCTGCCACAGGGGAAAGAGAGAAGCGGCCAGCTTGCCTCCTCCTGCAATTGCTGCTGGCTGGGTGCCTCCGAGGTGTTCACGCTGGTTGCTCTTTGGCTGGGGGATCTAAGTGGTCAAGATACCCATAAAGAACAAACTGCGAACGGAAATGAGACCGTTGCATGGTAGAGACAGGAAAAATGGAACAAGACAGGTCAGCACCCAGCAACGTCACCCAAGGTGATTGACACCTTCGCTGCCCTCGCACACACAGACACCACTGTCAAAGCCTCGCGGAGATGGCAATCTCCTCCCCAAAAGCTATAGGTGATTTCCTATCTGCTCATCTCGGCTCCCTCGGCTTCGTGCAGGCACCAGGCAGCGCCGGGACCCCGCGGTCGCTCCCCAGTTGCCATCGCCTGCTCGGACAGGAGGTGGCAGCAGATGGCCGCCTACAGCACCCAGCCAGCCCCGGCAGCATCTCCCACACACGCTCCGTACCCGGGAAAAGAAACCCTCCCCGACTCGCAGGGACGGGTCAAGGATAGCAAGAGGTGCTCCCTTAGAGTATCCATCCATCCATCCATCCATCCATCCATCCATCCATCCATCCATCCATCCATCCATCCATCCTCCCCACCGTGTGCCTTCTCCCCACCCCTGCCCCGCTGGCTCCCTAGCCCCCATCCAATTTCGCATACACCACACCCCGGAAGGTGCTACAAATTGAGATGTTTTAAACCCAGCCTATATCGAGAAAACAGACGGCAGCAGTTAGGAAGCCCTGATTATTATTGATTAATGCAGGATTACCGTTGGCAATAGGAGATATGGAGAGCAGGAGAAATTAATGCAGACGTTACCAGTGAAAGGGAAAAAAATACCAAAACATGAAGCAAAAGTACAAGGAAGGAGGGAAGCATGCTGGCCAGGTGTCTCACTCTCTCAACAATCAAGAATCATGCTCAGATAGCATTATGATCTAGAAATGTTTGTCCTCTGCATCAGCTGTCAGCCTTCACCAGAATAAGAATTTTTCTGAAGTTAAAAAAAAAAAAAAAAGAAAAAAAAAAGAAAAGAAAAAAAAAAGTAAAAAGTAGCTAGATTTATTTTCCAACATTCTGAAATTTCCATTTCCATCTGCCAGCTTAGGAAATACCAATGGGCAATCAGACCAGCCCAGCTGAAAGAGAGAGTCCCAGAAATCTGTTCCCTCTGGATCCCAAGGGCTACCTTCCTCTGGACTCTCAAATCCAGCTGTTTTTCTGGCTTTAGAGTTCCTACAAGTCATCTCTCCAAAGTTGCAAAGGAAATTTGAGGGTTTGGTAATAGTGTACACAAAATGGCACCAGTACAAGGAATGGACTGTGATGCTCTCTCAGCCAATCCCTACCTTTCATCCCATCTCTGCAGTCTGGTGCCTGGGTCACTCCAGCCTCTCTCCCCCTTCAGAAGCCCCTTTCAGACAGCCATCCTCCAGACAGAGCACCACTGGCTTAGTTTGTTCCTCTAGTACCAGGTGAAACTTGATCTTTCAGAGAAAGTAGCTGTGATGACTGAAGTTGCTCCTCCAATAATTTTTTTTTTTATTATTTTCACATGTCAGACCTTACCTCTCTTACATAGTATCTTCCATTCCAACAGGAGAGGTTCACACACAACTGTTTGTCAAAAGTGGCATCAGACAGAAATCAACAAGCAGCTTTCATATCCTCTTCCCAGAAAAAAACAAACCTGCTTCCTAGGAGAAATCTGTAAGAGAGACATAATGGATCATAGAATGCGAACTGAACGAGAACTAAAAAAGTCCCTGACACTATCCTCAGTGTCTTAAGACATGATTATCTCCACTTAAACTGTTTCTGGTCTCGGTTTTTTAGGAGTTGGATTTGGGTTTTTTTTTGAAGGGGTGAAGATGGAGTGTGTGTTTGGTTTGGTTGGGGTTTTTTAGTGGTTTTGGGTTTTTTTTCCATCTGCAGCAAAGAAAGTTGTATAACTTTGTTCAGAAATCCATTAAAGATTAACTCCTCTTACTCTTAGAAAATACTTTCTCATGTCTAGGGTTGACTACACTTTCTTTTTCAAGATAAGCTCAAGACTTTTGGCCCTATCCACAGGCAAAGTGAATATTTTCTCTCTGCAGTACCTGTTTACATGCTTGAAGACTATTCACAGTTCTCCGTCTCTTTACCTGCAGAAGAACCCTTCAGGTAGAGACAACATGATGTGAAGGCAACTCACATCTGTTCAAATTTATTGACTTTCTTCAAACATTTCTAATATAACAACTAAGGGGAAGCAGAGGGACAGATCTTGAACCCAGCAGCTCTATAGTATAGTAATGGAAGTCACATAATCCAAAAGTGTGGTTTAACTTTGCTTTCTTTTTTTTGTACAATATATTTACTGAAGACACTATCAGAGTGGATGATGTAGACATGTCTGCTTTACAGGTTACTATGGAGACATCCTTCCCTTTATTATTCTGTATACAGAGCATGTTACACAGAAGTAAGAAGTTCGTAATTTTGTTCATTCAAAAATTGCCTGTGACTAGAGCCTTTCACATGCTAGGAACTAATAAAAACCTCTGGTGAATCATCTTGTTTTATCCAAAGCTTGGGCAAGGGGAAATCAACTGACCAAGAGATGAAGGTCAAAGATGCACATTTTACAGCCTTATAATTCTTCTTTTGAAATCCCATCAGAGAATCAATTGCTGCTAAGTTCCCTAAAATGTTGATAACACAGAATAACACAGGCACTGATGAATAATCACAGCCCTCCCCTCTTCTCATGAAGCATGTTTCTAAGGAATTATTCTAAATTACTTCACACAGCATCAGAGTAGAACTAAGAATATCAGATATTTGATATCGATAGCACTGTCCATTTATTTCCAATGGTCTTCTGATCACTAATACATTTTTTCTTTTAAATAACTACAAGTAAACTAACAGCCTTTTTCTGTAATCAACACCATGGCAACACCATTACCTGTGATCTACGGATCTCTAAAAATACGCCTTCAACTTTCCCCTTTTTATTTCACCAAATGCCCAAGGTGCAGCCTTTGTTAATCTTGGCCCTTAATACTGCTTCTTCTGTACCAGCTTCTTGACAGTTCATTACAGTCTGTGGAAACGAGAAGAATTTTCATCTATTTCTATTGCTTATACTGCAGTTTTCTTTGTGTAAACCTTTCCCAGAGATTAGAACTAGAAATAGGACGGTCCAAGCTGCAGTAAAGGGTTAGATTACAAACCGAAAGAGAAAAAAGTAGCAAAAGATCAGCAAGGTCTAAGTAGAAGCAAAAAACTTAACCCATCATGAAGGTGGCTCTGGCAGAAAACTCTTGAGTCAACAAAAATCCAAGTAACATGTCACATACACAGCATCCTTGTTGGACAACCTCCTTTTGGAGAGATAGCCACAAAGAGCACCCTCATGTAATGAGGGGTCATTCATGTCAAAGGCATATGAAGACCAAGCACTGTCAGTCATCAGAAGTGCTAAGATCACCACTCCAACCAGCAGTGACAGGACAGAGGTCTCCATCGGACATCGTGAGGACACTACCTCTGCAAACCAGACGATTTGCTTTTCAAGGCAGGGATAACATTTAGGGCAGAGATCCAAGTCATCTGAAATGAACTCTGCCAGACTGAATCCACAAGCATTTGAGGGCTGAGAGCTGTAGGTATTTCCCCGATGCCAACAAAACCTTGCACAGACCCTCACAGGCCTTGTCTATCCTTGTCATGGGGCACCAAAGCACAAGAGCAGAAAGGAGTGCAGCACAGCTTGAAGTCTCTGGTGATGGAACCTGAGAATATAGGTTAAAACCAAAGAAAATGCCTCCTCAAAAAAAGAATCCTCCCTTCTTCCCTTTCCAGATGCAGAGAGTTTCTGTTCAGTTATTTACTTTGCAAAACCACAGTTATTCCAATGCCCTTTTTTTTTTTTTTTAACATGGAAATATGGATGATTACCAGAAAAACAAATAATTGGGATGAAGTCCAGCTGGATATCACTGAGACAACTAAGTGAGTATGTCTTGTGGAGGAGTAGGAGGAGAGAGAGTTACACAGTTAGGAACTGACTGTTGTCACATTTACGATAAACATGACAAGGAGGAGCTGCTTGTTCTCCTGCTACTGAGGACAAACTAACTGCTCACAGTCAGGAAAAAAGTGGACATCCAGGTTTTCTCACAAAGAGGTTTAAGAATCTGACTTTTGAAGTTAGTTGGAAATAACCCCTTTTCTACCAATACTCACATAAGCAGGTAAACACATGTTTATTCTTAAACTGCATCATATTTTTTCAGAATTTAAACCTGTGCTAAAATACTTTCTGGAACTGCATTTTTATCTTCCTGGATTAAGTTGGATTAGTCACCTCCTCGGGGAGATGAGATGTCTCTTGGTCTACGCAGTTCTCATGACAGAAATGATCCTCATTTTCACTGGCCACAATAAGCAAGTACTGTAGTAGCCTAAAGCTGAAAAATGAGACCTACCTCAGTCACTCCTCACATTTTCAATTAAGCTAAAGAATACAGAAAGATGAAGTTGGTTTGCGGCTGGGATGAGCACACCTATATTCTGCCTTCATGTAAAGTACAGAGGTTTTTTCCCCCCCATGAGCACACATGAAATATTCTGAAATAATCTGTAGCAGATCTGTCTCCTACCCATGTCCATTCTCCAAGAAAACAAAGCTTCATTAGCCAACAGCTTATTTCTGGTTTGCTATTGTTGTTGATTTGGGGGGTTTTTTGTTTGTTTTGCTTTTTGTTTGGGTTTTTTTTTGTGTGTTTTTGTTTTGTATTGTTTTGTTTCTTGGGGTTTTTTTTTGTTGTTTTGTTGGGTTGTTTTGGTTTGTTTTGTTTGTTTTGGGTTTTTTATTTGCTTTGTTTGATTGGTGCTTTTGTTTTGGCTTGGGTTTTTTTTGTTTGTTTTCTCCCCACATATTCGGCTATAGCTATCCCCTTCTAAGATTGCCACAGTATTATGGGTCAGGGCATTAAAATATTCACAAAGTGATACTGCAGATATAAAAACTGATGACAGAGCCAGAGTCCAAGCCAGGTAATACATAGTTTCCCATGTCTTAGCTCTATCAAGAACTACAGAGAGGTGTAATAAATAAAGAAGCAGCTATATACAACAGGCACGTCTTTATTTAAACACAATAGGGCCGGGAAGCACTTTGGAATGCTACAGTCATTCATAGCTTCAACCATACAGGGTTGAATCTACCAGAACAGAAAAATAGCCTTTGATCTGCTGCCACCTTTCCTTCCTGCATATCAGGACTTGAGGCTGATGTAATCATACTCCTGAGTGACTGATACTACTTCTGCCTCCAGTTCTTCTCGACAGCCAGATACAGGCCTACACTGAAATAACTTTGACACAGAAGAAATTGTCAGGGAAGCATCTAAGAAAAAGCAGGTGTTAAGATCAAACACACTCAATAACTTTTACTTCTGACTTTAGACCACAACCTTAACTCTGAGAACCTTCACACGTCAAAGGCTCAGGGCACCAAACACAAATCAGTGGTTTTGCAAGCAACAAAAATCATGAGTGTGCATGAGTAGAACAGATGCTTGTGATCCTCAGGGTGGGATTGACCAAAGAGAGCTATGAATAAGCCAGCACTGCAAGCTTGTGACTCAGATGCCCCTGTCCCCGCTGGGCAACAGCAATAGATTTCTTGCCTAAAACTCAATTCTCTTCAGATCCAGCTTGTATCTTTTTCAGTAAGACTAGAGCTCTGAGCGCCTCAGGGAAGAAGAGTCGAGGACATCCATCAGAGCCGACAGTGAGAAAACATTCTGAATTATTCATAACACTCAAATAGCAAAATTAAAATTAAACTACCTTACATGACAATGGGAGATATGCTAACACTGAAAGAATTCCAGAGCTACTTTTATGTGCTGTACAATGAGCTAAGGCTGGGATGAAATACTTAATGGCTAAAAGGCTCAACTGTTTGTTTTCTCTGTGGAAGGATGTATTTCTTGTTTTGCCTACATTTATATCAAGTCTTTACATAACTGTCGGCTTCATACCCGAGGCTATCTTCCTGAATCACAATCTCTCCCATACTGGTAGCAGAATAGACTGCTTCTAGCTTTTTAACTTGTTAATAATGAACTTGCTTTTGTCTGATTCTCCTTGTCCCCTTCTCCCCGTGCGATACCTGCCTTGGGAAGTACATGGCTTTTGCATCAGCATTCAAGTCAGTTTTCTGTGCTCCGTTAGATGGCTGTCAGGGCTAGTTTTTGAGGTACAGTCTCCTTTTGATAGCTCCCAACAAGCCTTGCTAGAGGAGAGCCAGTTTCCAAAAATATATTTCTCACACTTGTTTTTCAGGGTTCTCCACTCTGCAAGGACTGGCAGTGTGGTAACGAGAGGAACTCCAGACTGGATTTAATGCTACCATATGCTAGACAGAATGAGAATCCATACTGCAGGAGAGCAGACGGTACATTTCCACATTAACAGAAGCCTGATTGCAAATTGCATTTAGTCTCAACATCTCAGTTCACTGCACACAGATGCCATGGGGGACTGTAAAGTTAGCAAGATGTGGGGGAGTAAGACTGAATTTTTAAAAAAAGAGCCTTGGCTGATCACATGCCACAGACATTTGGAGTTGATGCCATAGAAGAAAGTTGCTGCTGCATTTGTTCTGCCAGAAATAAATAATAAGAATAATGTCATGAGCTGTTAGTCAAATTACAAACTCTTACTAGGCTGGTGATTGTCTGTGATACAAATAGTGGTATAGGCACTGTCAAATGCTGCTCTTAGAACTTGACAATCAGCACATAAATTAAGTCAGAGAAGAGGAATTTACTCTTTCAAAATAGGTCATTATAAGATGAGATGGGTTTCTAGTTGGAGTGTGCCATGTCTCCCTGGGCTGGCTGCAAAGTGCACCTCTTAACTCTTACAACAGACTTCATGCCACTGAAGGAATGAAGAGACTAAATGACTTGGGCAGGTTTTTTTTGCTCGGCTCATGGATCCACTCAGAGCTGGTAGAGAGCAAGAGTTCTTGTCTGCTTACTTGTGCATGATCAACCAAATCAACTCAGTGGCCTCTATCCAGAGCGTATGCCAGAAAAATACTCAGCTCATCCTAATGGGCCTTTTGATGGGCAGACTGAACAGGAAGGCCAAGGACTTTTCACTCCATAGCCTGAGTCACTGGGGTGCAGATCCAGGACAACATAAAGGTGCCTGGCAGCATTTCAATGGGGCGGTACAGAGGGTTTCACTATCTAAAGCTCCCAGGCCAGCACCAATGCACAGATAGAATGACAGGTGCTGGAGTACTGCATGTAAACATAGCCCTTATGCTGCAGGATAAATGCTCTGCTCCATGTGAATTGGTCAAGATCTCCTCCTCTGCTCTACTCATCAGATGGCATCACAAAGTTCAGCTCCTTAAATCAGTGTTAGTAAATGAAGCGGACAATTTCTTAGGGCCCATTTTCCAGTCTGACATCTCTATGAATCATTCCCACATTCCTCAAGAATAAAGAAAAGCTTTCCCCACCACTGTACAGCCAGCCTGCAAAATTCACTGTCACTGAAGGTCACCAAGTCAAACACTGCAGCTGGGTCATTTTATAGCCATTAATAATCCCCGTAGCTTGAAGAATAAAGATGAAAGTGATCTAAATCCTGCTCTTTAGGACACAAGCCAAACTTCCCCAGGGCCAGGAAGGAATTGCTCCCACACACATCACAAAAGGGATTGCACTGCCCACCAGGTGCACAGGGGGGGTCATTTCTCCACAGACACACACACACACACATCCCCCCCATGCGTTACCAGAAACCACAGGGGCAGCCGAGAGCGTGCTGCGCACCATCCTTCTGTAGTTTCACAGATGAGTGACCACCAGCATCACGATCCAGGGCTCCAGGTTGCTCAGATATGAAAGCATTTGCATAATTTCCTAAAGCTCCATATCAACAAGGTGGCAATAGCTCCCACGTGCTGTGAGCTGCCTCATGCAGTTCCAGGAATAAAGTGCTATAGTTCAGCAGTCCCCTGAGGCATTGGCTTCACATTTCTGGCCAGTAATTTGACTTCTAGGCAAAAGGCATTTTTCAGATTCTCCCTGTAAACACATTCCCAGGAACCAAGTATACAAATTAAGAGAGAGAAAGAGAAGAGCCAGTTTCCCAGAAGGTCTCTTAGTAAAGCCCATACAACAACAGCAAATAAAAAAGATCACAGAGGAACTTGGGATTTCAGACAGTAAGAAAGAGAAGCATGCTCCAGCTCTGCCCACACCACAGGCAGGATGGGCACCACATCACCTGTTAGCAGAGGGCTCTGTATCTAGGGAGCTAGGACTTTTTCCATGAGGAGTGAAAATGGAATACACAGGGCTACCAAACATCAAGCTTCCTAAAAAAAGGCCTCTCTTCCTACCCACAAAACATCTAAAGAACATTAGTACTCACCTAGGGATGTTCAGGAGACCAGTATAAAGCTCCCAGCAAGAGCTCAACTCTCAATCCCAGACCAAATTACAGCAAGAGGAATTGCTGGGAGAAGACAGCTAAGTGCCCTGGGTTATTTGAACAGTCAGCCAGAAACTTTACATAGGAAGCAAACCCACTCAAGCAGCAGGTAGCTGCTGAGCTGGTTGCCTCTTGGATATCCACGCAGCTAAGCAAATCAATTTAGACCTGCCAAGTAGACATGAAAGTGGTATTTCATTCCCAGCTGGAGCTGGATGCTCCTGTGAAACCTGGTCTGTGCTTCCAGGCATCCAGGCTTCATCCCATGAAGGCAGAAAATCCCCATGCTTTCATGCAGTTCTTGTCTTTCATCTTCCATTTTTTTAGTTATATAAATTGGTGATGTAGGGTTTCATTCCATTGTTTGGAGTTCTTTGTGAGCCAGCTTTGCAGTCCACCACAGATGGTTGTGTAGTAATCTTGCAGCACCCCATTTGTGCTGAGCAAGCCAAGGATTAGAAAGATACAAAAGTGACAGGCATGCCATACTGAGTTTAGTGGCCACTCTCATCATCAGCTCAATGCTCCATCTTAATCACAGCTATCAGAGCTCCAACAAGGAATACAGAAATGTCACCCTGAGGAATATCAGCATTTCCATGAGCAGGCCCCTGGCCTGAATTCCAGAGGCGTGAGGGGGATGTAAGTGGATTCCTGAAGCTCATGGAAGAACCTTTGTGAAGCTGTGATGAACTCAGAGTGCAAGATTGACTATTTTCTTATGACTGTGAGCAGAGAAAAACAGGGTTCTACTAATGTTGTCTGCAGTACAGAGACCTCCTTTAGTTTATGCATTATCAGTACATAAAGAAGCTAACAAGTCTAATCCTAACCTCTACTGTGGAGACTCTCCTAGTGATGAGATCCATAATTATTTCCTGCACTGAGCCAAACTTCCTCTTCCCTGACCCATTCATCAGTCTCGTATGTGCTTTTCTCAGTCTTCTGCACAGGACTTTCCTTAAGACTTTCAATTGTTCCTGTAGTTTTAACAGGTTTGGTCTGAACAACCAAACCAGGGAGAGAAGTCAAGGAGCCTGGAGGCTTCTGAGTTCATACTCTTGTTTCTGTAAGAGCAGGAGCTTATGGAAGGGCTTTCCTTAGACTTAAGGAAGATGTGCCTAACATGATCATGTAAGGGTGGCTTTTTGGTAATGCATCTACTAGAAAGATGAGAACTGTGCAGTCCACGTCCAGTTTTTCCAAGCAAGATATTAAGATACAGGTTTACCATGCTTTGGTAAGGCTCTGAAATCTAACTCATGTACTGTGGTTGAGGATATCTGCCAGGTTCTAGCCATGTCCATCTGATTTACATTTTCCTTTTCCTAGGGCCTCACCCTGCAATAACCCCCTTCAGCTGGGAGAAACATCATCAAAGACAGACCTGCTCAGCTTCACCCTTATTCCCATCCCAGCAGAAGAAATATCAGGAGTATTTGTTGGCAAACACTGAACATACTGCAACAGCTTTTTATTTTTTTCTCTTTTAAATTTTTTCAAGAGTGAGGAGATATGTATAATTTGGAAATACATGGCTTCCTTGGCATGCAAGGCACTTCCTTTACAGCACTGAGATCCATGAGCCCTTTGTCCTCTAAAGCCTAAGATCCTGCTCTAAAGTATGGAAGTTGAGAAAAATTGAGATGATATTTGTTAGCAAACAATTTCCAGTCTTCTTCTCCCAAACAGCTGAACCACTTTAACTGGAACTTTCCAAAACACAAAGAAAGAAAACAAAAACAAGATCAAAATCAGCGAGAATGACCTTTCGCACAAGAGACATCAGCTGAAGTAGTTAAACTCTGCAACCTGTGAGTTCCCGAAAACAGGGGCTTCTGATGGAAAAGCATTAACCTCTTCAGTGATCCTAGCATCTCTACCTGTAACATGTATGCTGTAAAGACTGGCACTGCTCTCTGCTGAATGGCCTGCACAACAGGGGAGAATTACACGCTTCTGTTACATAAAGGAAAAGCTCTGGGCTCACCAGCATTCACCAGTTGGCTGCAGATGCAAGGTTTGACTCAAACGAGAGCAATTCTGACTCTGCCCTGGACAAAGCGTTGCAGCTTGTCTACTGCACTCTCACATCACTCAATTTCACACTGCACAGAGAAAAGTCACCCTAAAGATTACAGCATGATGTGTCTGGGTGCCAGCCAAGTGCTCTCAACTTGTTCAGGGTTTTTTTGTTTGCTTTGTTTTTTTCCAGAATTAAACAAATAAAAAAGAAGTGCTGTGGTTGCTGCCACTGTTGAAGTTATCTCCTGATTAACCCCATTACTGACCAGGCAGCATTCAAGAGCCATGCCTCAACTTGAATTAGAATTTGCTAAGCCTCTTCACCTGTTTTTTAAAAGTTATTTGAACTTCTCAGATACCAAAACTTTCCCCTCTCAGTTGTACTCAAGCTCCAAAGGACAAACAAAACAAAAAAACCCAACAATACTAGACACCACCTATAAAGCTCTTACGTCATCCAACAAACAAAGGCTCTCTGCTTTGAGCTCTTGCTGTTAGGTACCTACAGACAGCAGCCCTTTCTCCCTCTGCCTGCTTCCCTTCACATCCAGACATACTGGTGGGTCACAGTTATGAAAAACAGAGCAGATATGACAAAAGACAAATTGTACCTGGATAGCTCACAGAAATCAGCTTCAAGTGGATCTTTTCCCTGACTCAAGGGTGATGTGCCTTCCATGCTTCAAAAGGACAACTCCTTGACATCCAGTCTGAAAGCTTTTTCAGTACCAAGGATGCTGGAGGGGGAAAACAAACAAAAAATTCACAATGAAGAAATTGTTTCATATTGTCCTGATTTAGAGACTCAGCCCATGAGAGGTTCAGGTCCCATCTACACCACTAATAAATCACTCAGTCTTCAACTTCTCCTTGGTGAGTTTTGTGACTTGGGACCTTGCTCTTGGATTATTGTTAGCTGAGCAGGCTACCAGGCAACACCCTGTCTTTCTGGGAGCAACAAGAACCATTTTCCTGCAGAAAACAGACAATACCTCTTGCTCTGTGATTCCCTGGTGCAAGTTCTCCTTTGCTGCTTCTTTGTTTAGTAACAAGCAAGAAAGGCTTCAGTCTTTTCCTCTCTTTGGAGTTACTCAGACAGTGTTTCTTTTGTCTCTGGCAACTTCTTTATATGAAAACTTGCAGGAATGTAATACCTTGCAGGTTCAAGAGTTTAATGATGTTGGGACTGGGCATATGCTCTATCCTCCTTTTCCTTCATATAAATCACAAGTGACCCCCACGAACACATGCTTCCTGAGGTGCAAGCTGTCTGACCATGCTCTGTCTCCAGGGCACCCTGTACCTATGTACATAAAGTCATGTGCCATCCTAAGAAAAAGCATAGAGCTCGATGTCCTGTGTGGGTTAAGCTCATGGGGGGTGATGGAAGACATTCTCCCTGGGACAGGTTCCTGCAGTACACCAAGGTGACAGATCTGTGCTGGCCTTTGCTGCGCTGTGGACTCATTGCAAGCTCCAGACATAAAAGCAGCTAGCTTGAAAGTCAACGGACAACTAAGGGTTAATCTGTACTCGTTTGATAGTGGAGCACCTGAGATATGACGACACCACATTGGCACACTGTATTTGCAACATATTATTAAGTACCTTCAGTCCCCAAAGGTTAAGACATTTTTAAAAAAATAATAAAGCTAATACACATAATAGCCTGTGTCTTGTTATTTCAGAAACCTCTTCCCGGCATCAGACGTCGACAGTACGTGTAAATGCACTTTCTCCAATAACTATGCACAAGGAGCAGTTTGATGGAGTGCCAGAAAGCACAATGACTGTTCTACCTTAGCAATGTACAGAAGATGACATGTTCCCTTTAGAACTAATTGCTTTATTCAAAAAGAGCCATTTACTCAATCCTAGCCTGGTCTCTTCCCTTGATGAGCAATTTCAGACTCCCCATCTGAGCTTTTGTTTGTTGTTAAAAGACAGGGACAGAGAATTGTTTTGTTAAGTCACTTTAATTTTCATATTTAATGGAAAAGAGTTCAGAAGGGTCTTTTTCATTATATTATTTGAACATTTGTGTTATATATTCCACTGGGCCCTCCTTTATGTGACTCAAAGCTGACAAGTTCAGGCTGTCAAACACAACCCTTTGCATCAAATAAATTACCCTACACCAAGATCCAGTATTAACTATTGACACGGACCAAGCTACACATCTGAAAGTCAGAAAATATTCTTAACTTTGTTATTATCCTTGTTCTGTATTCTCACACGCATAACATGAAAGCACTTTCAGAACAGCTTCCAAAATTCACTGCATTCTTACTGTCAGACTGCTCTCCACCTCTCTGCATTAAAAACAAACAAACAAAAACCCAAAACAAACCCCAAACAAAACAATCGACCAAAAAAACCAACCCAAAAAAACCCAACCACAACAAAAAACAACCCACAAAAAAACCCACAACAAAAACTGTCAGGAATTCCTCTTCTTGTCCCTTCAAGAGAGAAACAGCTGTAATGACTTCACAGACAAATCAATGCCATTTCCAACACAATTATTTCATTTTTCCTCCCTACTTCGAAAAATTAGAACAATTTCACAGTGAGCCCTAGGGAATGAGCTCATGAAAATGCACAGAACAGACATCATGAGGAGAAGTCCTGGGTTATATATTTCAGGAGGCAGAAAATGGGCCTATCTGCTGCTCTGTGAGCAGTGAGAATAATTATGTATGCATTTGCTGCATCCAATAATCATCATCATCACAGAGATGACATTTCATAGCTGAGTTGGGAATCTGCCTTTCCCAAAATTAATTTTTGTTTGGAAGGAGAAATTATTCTAAATAACGTCTGGGGAGGATAGATAAAGGAAAACATAGATTTGAGAGTCAGACGCTCTAGAGTCATAATCCTATCACCATCTCTCTAAATAATTCTATTATATCATGAAGTTAACTCCACATTTGCAAAATGGTAACACATCTGTCTATGGCAGTCACAGGCTACCAGGAATTTCCTTGAGATACTATAAACTGGTTCATTAACATGAACCACTTAGTCTATGTCTTCACAGAGGAGCTCCTGTGGGCTTTGTAAAACCTTGGCCAGATTTGGAGGGTGGGGGGACTCTCTTCATTACTTTAGCCTTGTGAAAGTGCTCCAGAACCCAAGTCGCTGCCTCACAAAAGAGCAACAGGCACTAAGCACTAGGACTACCATGAAGAGTTGTGTGCACCTCTGCTTCATCTCAGACAGCCCAGAAGGAAAGAGCTCATCTCTCAGCTCAGTGATGAAGGATGGGACAAAAGGAAGAAGGACCAGCTTGAGGCACAATGGGCTCAGTGAACACCCCCTCCCCAGGATTAATTCCACCCACTGGGTCATGGCTAGCACTGTCAAAGTTGCAACAACACCCTGCTATTAAGATCCAAACCAAGAGGAGGACTTACCCAGTTACTCTGACTGAACATGCTGCTGGATGCCTACAGCATGGAGGCAAGGCCAGAATGCCAGCCAAGCTCACATATCTACTCACGCCTCTTCTCCAATATCTTGGCCTGGTTTCAAAAGAAAATCAGATTGTTTTGCTGATTCTGTGTTAGGCAATGCTAATTGATCACACCTCACCAATTTTTCTTACTGGGATGGTGCTAAACCTAACCCTGTTCCTTACTAATTCTCCAGCTTGGGTGGAATGAAGATTAGGACATATCTGGATCTATAGCAGCAGTTCCATGAGATAAAATGGATTATCATGGCTACCTCTAACCATAGAAGTGAATTATTTCACTCCTCTTCCTTCTTCTGGTGGTCCTGGTATCTGGATGTTGTCTTCAAGCAGACAGAACTCCAAAAATCATTTTAAAAAATAAATTTTCATTTTCACTGGTGTAGCAAGACAATGGGACTCTATTTATGGTACAGGTGTTGGAAGAGTTGAAAGAAACCTGAGTGCAAAGATGACCCTCAGCTCTGGAAGAGCTGTATTATCATTTTAGGTGTGAGGACCTCATTAATAGGCACACTGGCTTATCATCACAGTACTCCTTTGCCCAGTATTCTACTGGGATTTTGGCTTTCTGATCCACACCTGCTTTTCACAGCCAAAAGTTTTGTACAGGCTGACTGGGCTGGTATGCAACAGCTAATACCAAACTGGGCCTGACTGAGTGCAACCCTGATTTGAAAAGGGTTCCTTGGAAACATTCAGTGCCCAAATCTTAACGCTGGGAACAAGTATCCACAAAAATGTGGTCTTCCATGCAATGAAGGCTCAAGCACTAGATTAGTCATGAGCCTGTCTTTGCCTGCCTAACACACAGATCAGCAATCTTTGCTTCTCTGCTACCTAAATATGTAGCAACTACTTGCAAATGCAAAGCATATTCTCCAGGTGTCCTGCACAGTACACACTGTGCAGAAAACTGCTACCAAACTTCAAGCCAGGACAAATTGCTGGCTGGACAAGAAAGCAGCATTTACCCAACAACATGATGTCACTTATGCTTATGTGGGAGGAGGAGAAAAATCTTGATTTGCTCTGGCCAGAGATGAGGAGACACAGCTTGAAATTAATTGATTGTGGATGCATTCAAAGTAACAGCTTGATCCAGTTCCAGCAAAATCCAATAGCAAAATTCTGGTGTACAATACTGAACATGCCAGGCGTTCTTCTCAAAGACTTTACCTCGCATTTCCACGTGCAGAAGCAATCAGACCCTCTCTGTCACCTTGCTAGTGGAAGTTCTGATTAGGCATTTGAAGCCGAACTCCCTTGGGGTTAGGGCTTGGGAGGGGAAAGACAGACTGGTGTGTAAAATGTTTTCTTTGTTTAAAGAACAATTAAGATAGAGAACCAACTTGCATGAAGATTCTTTAGCCAGGACTCCAGTCCACAGTTTGTTCTTTCTTTCTGTAAGTATGATCTGCGCTATCACAGGGTCTCAGTATTTTACAGCCTCACTTCCTGACTACTCTTTGCAGCAGGAAGATGTTTGCTATCTCCTTTCAACAGGTACCTCTTTGCAAAAATAGCCTAAGTGTCCTAACAGCAGTATTCTGTAAGATAACCTCTTGCATGTCCAGTCTTCCTTCATTGCAACACACTTTTCTACTGTTCTCTTTTCCTCACTGATGCCTTACACTCAACTTGGGAAGCAAAGCTCAGTCAACCTGCTTTACTCCCATTTATAATCAATTTAGCTTCCTGGCTCTGGGGCACCTTTTGCTGTGCTCAAGACCACTGCAACACAGTTCTGTTTAAATCCAGAATAATTCACTGACATGGAAATTAAACCATTGTTCTTCCAATGCCAATAAACCAAAGTGCTGACAATTGCAATAGTCGTTTCAGCAAAATGGTCAGGAGTATCCACATTTGTCATCTCTTGATGCCTCCAGATCAAGAGTGCTCAATTCATAAGAAGCCAAAAGATGAGCTCTCTAAGTACCAATGTCACAAAATTGGAATCTCAGCGTGTTTTCTTAAAGCTACTTAATAGAGAGAAGTGTCTTTATTTAGCACCTGTCATCCCAAGTTCCCAAAACGCTCTCTGAAAAATTAAGTTTCCTAATAAGCTTCCTAGCCAGACATCAGGCTCCAATTTACAAGGGGTAAACTTGTTTAAGGTCACCCTGCATGGGAAAGAAGAGCTGGGAAGCTGCTCCAGGAATCCAAAGGACCACACCCCTCACTAGCCACTAGACCACACAACTGTCCCCATTTCACTTGAGTCATTATTAAGCAGGATAGAAGAACACTGTGGTTTTATTTTATGTTAGCTGAAGTCTTGCATTAACATTTTACTGTCCCACTGATGTTTTGCCTAGAACATTCTGTAATCCACAAATTAATATGTGAAGAACATCCAGTACAGTTTGGAGGAATAAAAAAAAAAATTACACAAATGGCAATGGAGTTTTAATTTCCGGCAGTTTCATAAATCAGAAGAGTTGGAGAACGAAGGTTCCTTATTTTATCACACATAGCCTTTTGTAATGCCAGCAAAACTGCTGCCCTTCCCAAAACCAAGTAGAAACCCTATTGTTGCGGTAAACCCCAGCTGGTCACATGGAGAACTTAAAACCTCACAGCATTCTGGTCTCCATGGACAGAAAGAGAGTTTTACTTCAGATACATGTCAAAGGCCAAAAATAAGTGTTCTTTACCTATGCACAGTATCTGAAATTTTTGTCACGTGCTCTTATTCATCACTTCATGTTTTCTATGATCTTACCTTTAGCTTCTAGAATAAGGGTTTCTCTACCCTGCAGATCCTCTCCTATTCTTGTTTTTTGCTAAATCTCTTTGTTAAAGGAGCCTTCTAGGTGGAAGCAAATCCACTCCTTTTAAGGACTAGCCCATGCTGCACTCGATGCAGTGAGGTATATATCTAAGGCAACTCCCAATCTCCATTCAAGAAAGTCTTTCAGCAAAGTAGCAGGAAATTTACCCATGATAATGAAGCTTGGATCAGATATAAGCCCTGCTTGTTCAAAGTGTAGCTGGGGAGGATACCCCCGGTCAGAGGTGTGCTCAGTCACAAAAAATGTCACTATCACCGATCAAAACCCAATGCTCCTGCCTGAGTTGGAAACCCAGTATGGAGCTAGGCAGAGTGTAAACCCTAATCTGAACAGAATTATTTAAAATCCGTTTAAGGCAAACTAATTAGCAAACATCTCCCATCTGCCAGATAATATCGGATGTTTCACATCAACACTGCCTGAAGTTGCCATCCCCGCAGACCTCGCACAGGGCAGCGCAGAGCCTGATGAATGTCCTGCTGGAGCTCTCCCAGTGCTGAAGGGGCCTCTCTTCGCAGAGCACAGTTTAATATTAAGCTTGAGCGAAGCTGCAGGAAAAATGCAACTACAGGGCTGAAATCAGACTTAGTCAGTAAGATCAATTGGCAGTGATGGAAAGGGAAATGCCAGCAGGGAACATCTGTATTGCCAGCATGAGCTGAGTGGAGAAGAATGGGACTCTGCACATGTCAAGGTTTTGAGAAAAGTGCCTCCTTCCTACCCCCCCAGGAGCCTCTACTTAAGATGATTCTCTCCCTTTGTCTCTCCTTGCAAACCTAAGAACAGAATAAGCTTCATGATGATAACTGTTTAAGAGAAACAAATCTCCTCTGGTCATTAAAATTATTATACCACTTTATCCAAAAGCAGGATAGTCAACCTTAGTGTCCTTGGCCAACTTCCAGCTTGAATCATCAGAGTCTGTGCACTTAAATTCAACCCTCAGCAGTAACTAGAGAGGCTGTCCTGCTTTATCCCTCACAAGTACACATTGATCTGTATCATAATTCCAGCCAGAGGTGGACACGTGTGCCTGGACATCTAGCATTTTGGACATGCGTCAGACATTTAGAATAGAAGCAACTAAAATATAGATCAGAAGGTGAAGGAGAGGCAGTTTAAATACTCCTCTGGTTGGCATGAGCAGAACACACCTGTCACAGCATTAGCCAAGGAACACAGAGAGGGTGAGTCTCCTCTTTAATCCACCTGGAATGACAAAACTGAACTTTGATGTTCTAGTTGGAGGCAGCAACTTCTTTAGCATGTGCAAGATGAACTTCATTTGCGTGTCAGCATAATTTCTTGATCTTTCACAGCCACCCACAAACTGATGTAGGAGTCATTCCCCTGACAACAGGTCTCATTCTTTACCCTGGTTGGTATTTTTCCCAGTGATATCTTCTATCCTAGGCCACTTCAGGGATCCAGCAGCTGTTGCATACTCAGTGCTGGGCTGCTGCAAGTTTGGATTTTACCAGACTACATGCCACTCCAGAATCAGTGTTGGCAAATACAGTATCCAGTGGGCTAATGCTGAGTTTATTTCTGTACAGAGTAAAACATCAGATTAGCAGGTTTTTATGTTGTTCCTTTACTGAAGGGCATGGAAAGCAAGACTCCGTGGAAACAAGTTTTAGCACTCTTAGGTCCATACCACGATATCTACTGTAGGATCAGGAGAGCGTAAGCTAGTGTTACATGGGATTTCACCCATAATCACTTCTCCAAATGGGAGATCTCATAATAGAAGCAATTTTAATAGGGCAAGCACTCTACAGACATCCCCATTGCATCTATCAAAATGTACACTCAGGGAAAGCCAAAATATGACCTGCTCCACCTCTGGTTATTATGAGGTGTCAGAACACATGCAGCTAACCAAATTATTATGTATATTACTACTGTGCTTAGAGGCTGCACCTGAGATCTTAGCTGCCCTATAATTAGAGCTGCCTAATATAATCAAACCTGTCCTGTGAGCAGAAGTTTAGGGGCTATTCCCCAGCAAGTGACACACTATGACTGAGTACAGCAGGAGTAACACAGCTAACCTCCTACTCCAAGGGTTTGCAGTCTAGATAGGCAAGGGAGACAGAAATAAAGACAGATAGGCAGAACAAGGCAGACTGGAAGATCAGTTTTAAAGAAATGTAGTGTGACAGTGACACTGCAGGCAGCTGGGGACAAGCAGTAGAGACCTATAAGGACATACCCCAGAGGAATCAGTATCAACAGAGAATCAGTATTGTGGAGAGTACTACTGCTGTGTGTCACCGCAACCCATCGGGGTGACAGAGGGGATCTGGCACTGAGGTAAAACCCAGTGCCAGGGAAATCTGTGCCAATGACTTTGTAAGGACAGAACACATTACCTAGATGAGCAACAACTGCTTTGCTTATGACAGTGGCAAAAGGCAGTCAGCACTGGCCATGCACACTAAGAGAAAGTGCTTAAATACTTACAAAATAATAGGATGCAGCCTGTCAACTCTTATGCCAATGTCTAGGCACACAGTTCTTCCAAACGTGCAGGTGGTGAAACCAGTGCAAAGGAAGCTTCAGCAGAGGTTATGGTTTTCTGCAGACTAATGACACAGTTGAAACAGGTGAACATGATCTACCACTTGTATAACAGCACCATTTAATAGTTCTGCCCAGAAAGCAAATTCACAGCACTAGACTCTGCAAACATTCAACAAGGGTAGACTCTTTCAAAGAGCTTAAGATTCAATAAAATAAGATAAAGACAAGGTCATAGACATGTAATAATGGCTTAGCTGTGGTTGTGTGTCATTGGTATCCTACTCAAAAAACAGAGCTAATAACTCCTGAGCTTGAATCTAACTTCCTGTCCTAACACCCCACCTTTTCTTTAGCCAATATGTCCTTCTCTTAAACAAAGCAGGCCACAAAGAAGACACTTCAAACTACAGTACAGCCTTTGCACTGAAAACGAACACCTTTAAAGAGGCCAACAGCTATGTTTTGCCATCTACTGTCAACTGACTAGTCTGCTAGTTTTTTTCCAAGTTTTTACAAGTCAAACCTTCAGAAATGCTGAAAATAATAGGATCTCCTTCAGCACACCAACATGTTCCTTTCCCATGGGACAAGATCCGTCTCCAACACAGTGATGAACAGCTGCTTCTGTAGAAGCTCAAAATTACTATTTTTCTTGCTCTTGTCAGTGGCAATCGGTAAGGTCACAGCAGGATGAGCTCCTATTGAATATCTGAAGCCTTTCAATTAATCTTAGTTTGCTGAGAACTCAAAGAATTTAAGTAAGGTCAAAGAGTTAAGAGATCGGGAGACTCTATGCTCCCATTGACACAGTACTTCCTGAAGAGCTGACACAGATGTATAAGTTACTCCACTGACAAGAAAACAGAGCTTTCTGCAATCCACACCCAAAGCACATATACATTTACTTTGAAAGATAGCAAACCATCTGGACAGCCTCTCTGCTCTCTATCATTATAGTGGCAAGTTGTCTTAGGCAGGAAAAGGCTCTGTTTCTTTCTTGGTTTACAGATCATTTGTTCTGTAGTTATCATGAGGTTACCCAGACATGCTTATCTGCTTCCTCAGGTGAGAACTGGACAGCCATGGGTTAACTGCTCTAGTCAAGAGGACATCATCAGCCCAAAACACCTCATTTTGATATGCTAGGTATGAGGTAGAGCTCTTGAAGAGCTAGGCAATCTTCTCACACACCAGAAAACAATAGGTGAAGACAGTCACAGTAGAAATGGTGCAGATAATAATGCTGAAAAAAAGGGGAAGTCATGGTAAGAGATCTAAGGCCACAAAAACAGTCATGCATAGCGGACACAGACATCCCACAGATGCTATACAGTTGAACCCTGTCCAAACACAATAAAAGACAAGAGGCCCGAAAAACTTTCCCCTTTACTGACGCCCTGCTCCTCAAGGAAGCCTACCAGTCTAACCCTTACCCTTCTGTGTAAGGGAGGAACCACAGACCTAAGGCGCTGAAATGAGCAGCACAGAAGCCAGGCAATCAGCAGCAGGACAAGGATCCCCATAGGGAACAGCAAGTGGGAAATAGTAGTTGCCACTTTGAGGAACAGATACAGAAGTCATGGACTGGGCTCAGACACAGGCAGGTAACAGGACATGGAAGTGGCCTCAAAGACAACACCAAACCCATGTCCCCTCAGAGACTCAATTCCAGTTGGCTCCTTGAGACAAGCAGTCCTCATGCATGATTCAACTACATGCACATGCTTCAGTATGTCCATGTGCACATTCATGTACTCAAATGAAGTACAAATTCAGAGGCTTTCACCCCAGTACTCAGAAAAATATTTAGGACTAGTGCTGAAGCCTGGGCAGGGCTAGTAAAGGTGCATGCAGGGATCCATGGCCAGCACTCAGGTCAAACCTTAGTGCCTAAGAGCTAAACAGGACAGCATTCAGTCCAACTTAAATCACCAATCTCTACCTAAAGACATCTTGACAGACTCTATTGGGCTAGGTTTTATTATCACTGTTTCATTTGCTAATGCAGAAGAGATTAGAAGGTCTATCTATATATTATGAGATTCTTCCTGCTTGTGCAGGAATGCATTTCAGAAGATGTGACAGCCACAGAAACCCAGCTTTTCTCATCGTCTTACAATTGTATCCTTGCAAACAAGGAGACAGATGTAGCTCTGATCATCAGCAATGGGAAAACAGCTTCTAAATGCCGTGTTGAACACAAAGCTGTGCTTGTATCACCCCCGCACCGGCATACGTAGCAGGGGATTCCTGGCAGCTTCCCCAACAGAGAGGGCAAGCCAGGGCAAGAAAGAGAAGTGGCAGGAGTGTAATTCTGACGGCAGTGTTAAGCTGGAGCAGCCTCCAGGCAGCTCCAAGATGAGCTAGGGTGGGGAAGCCAGGAGTCATGATTCATAGCGAATCCTTGCTCCAATTTCTGTTCCTCTTCCTCTCTCCTCAGCTATGCAGAGTAGCTGGGTGAAAGACAAGATTGTCCTATTCCTGGGGACAAAGCAGGAAGACATCTGGGGAGGTTGTCACTCTACAGAGCGACAGGGAAAACTGCTCATCTTCCAAAATAAGCACACGGGGCATGTTTATAACACTGATTGCTATAAACAACATCCTCTTCCCTCTCTTGGTCTAAAGAGGGACTATGCAGACGAGAAGGATGGAAGGTGATGGTAGGCAAAATGGTCTTGGGAAAACAGCCCACTGAAAATATTTACAAGGGAAAACATGCATAACTTTGGAGGCAGCCAGAGCTGCAAGCAGACCAGCCAGAATGAATCCTTGCCATCAAGGTTTCAGCCAAGGTTTATAGGACTTTTGCCAGAAGATGCCAGCATCCACAATGTATAGATTCACAGAAGCTCCCTCTTACAAGTACAGAGCACCATGAACACCATCCCCATGTACCTGCCTGCTCTTCTGGGATAGCTGCATTTCCTTACTCTCCAGCATCATTAGCCAGGCAGTGTTCCTCCACTTGCCAATGCATAGCCTAGTAGGAAACAAGGACAGCTTTATTCAGGAAAAAAGTGCAAAAAGGAAACACCATTTTGGGAAGACACAGCAATAATTTATCTGCTTAAATGATAAATAAAATACTTTCCCATGTAACCTTGGAAGGCGTCCACCAGCAGCATTCCATGCCCAATAGTGGTCCAATGGGCAAACATCCCTCTTCCACATGACCTCCCTCCCCCATCCACTAAACCCCACTCATGGTTTGGCATCAGTAGGTAGCAGTGACCTAGCATAGCGAGGTCACTCAAGGCACAACTCTGTATGGCATCTTGCAAAGTATTTTTTGATTTGTTGTGGGAATTCACCACTGATCCCAACTTCATGCCACAGTGTTGGGGAGGGACTCATTGCAATTAAGTCCACTCATTCCTCTTCAATCTTGCCCAAAATTTCTGTTCAGAGAGCTGCCTCTGCCTCAGCTTTTGCTGAGGACTGACATGAAATGCACAGTCTTAAAAGGAAAGAGTCTGTATTACACATGAGGAGAGCAAAGGCCTTGCTGCAAAGAATCCCTATTCTGCTAGAAACTAAAAGCCACTTCCCCACTCTGCAATTTAGCTCCCACCACCCAAATGTTTTTAAGGCCATGTCACGATACAGTCACATCCAAGGCATTGCTATAAGATTTGTGAGCACCCTATCCGCATTTCCTTATCTCCCAGAGTTTGCCTTTACAGCCTTGTGCATGAACAACTCCAGTGGAAAGAGCAGTTATCTGCTCATTGTTCTTGCTGTTCAACATGAGCAGAAAGGTCATTGCTTTCTTCTGTACGATCAGAGTGAAGATGAGTGCATGGCTATAACATCTTATGAAGGGTCAAAGACTGAATATGAGTTTGCTCATTGACCTTCATAACACTGTTTTTAACATCCCACATATTTTCAAACATTATCTAGAAAGCAAACAGTTCTCACCTGCATCTTACAGCTAGAGAAACTGAGTCATCAGTTGTTCAAGCAACTTCCACTTCCCCGAAGGAGGAACTGGAACTTAAGAGGATCCTCCTCTCAAAACCACTCAAACATATACAGTTGAACACAAACTCAGCTCTGACATTGCAAGAGTAAAGCCCCCAAGAAGGGATAACACTTCTCTTACACCAAGACTGTGCCATGCCACCATTAAAGAAGCCTATGTCCATGGCTCTCCTCGGGGTACTGCAAGGAAGCAATACCTTGCAAGCGCAAAGGCTGCAGTTCAAGCACGAGGTTGATTTTGAGGGTGCCCTTAATGCCCATTTAACAAAAAAGCTCCAGTCTGGCAGCCTGCTCAGAGAGGAGGGGCAGGTGCATGGCAGCTGGCTGTGCAGCTCCCACACTATTCTGCTCCAGGCAGACTAAATCCCTGAAGACAAGGAGAAAAGCAGCTTCCCTCACCCCAGACACAGCCAGTGGTCTTCTGCACAAGAGGCTCTTCTCTTCAGCCTCCTGTCACCGCAGTGGTAAGAGGGACATGCAGGGCCCCAGCAATACCCTGGGTTGCAGAAGCACAGTCCAGACCCTTAATGACTTCTACACCCCCTAAGTTTGGCAACAAACCTCCTCCTCCCCCCTGCATATGCCTACTCCATGTGTTTTGGTTTTGTTTTGTTGTTTTGTTTTGTTCTTTTTTTTTTTTTAATAGCTCACCTCACTTCACACCTGCCTACTCAGCCTGAGGGCTGGCACCAAGTTGGCAAAAGCTGAAGTTCAGAAGAGAACATACCTGACAAACAGGCCTGCCTTCTCTCACCAAACAAACCAAGCTTAAAGCAGTTCCCACCTCACAGGCATCACACCCAAAGGACAACACAAATAGAAACAGCCTTGCAAGCAACAGCAAACATCTAAGATTGAAAGGAGTGTGACTTGGCTTTCTTTGGTAGTAGAAGTGTTAACCTCCACCGAGGTCAGATCCCACATGAACATGGGCTTATTATCAAGGAACTGAAAGAGAGGCATTGAAGAGGCACCAACACCCGACAAAAAGGTCTCATAGCCCAAACCACATTTACACTTGGTTCTGTGTATCCACTTGTCCCTAGCTCTCTTCCCAGTCCCAACACTCCTATATGTTGGAGAATGCTGCCAGCGTCCTGCCAGGCAGCTACTCCTTCTACACTACAGGTGCTCTTTGTTTCAGGAAATAAGCAGTGGGTTATTTACTCTATTGATTCATTAATTTCTGCCTGATGGTTTTGGAAATAGCAGGCTTAGCTTGGCTTCTAGCAAGTCCCATAAGAAATAAACCATGACACTAAGAAGGATGCATGTACTTACTACAAAAATTTAGAATTTTGCTCATGAGCTGTTGATACAATGGCTATGGGTGTCATACAACATTAGCACCAAGCTACAGGATCATTTGCTTACAGAAATTTATTCTAAGTCTTGGCTGAAGTGTGCAAGTTAACATCACAGTAAGGCTTCCAGCTTGGAGAAATTTAACGGTACTGTTTTATACAGCACATCTCATTAATAAGTAATGCATCGGACAGAAGAAAAATACCTGTGCTGTGTATGCTGAGCCAGCATGATCATACATTCAAATGGTAATATTGGTACAGTGTCACTCTGAGCTAGAAAACCTTCTTGCTTCTTCTATCCCTATATTACACAGATTTCTAAGAAAGACTGAAAGTTGAAGGACTGCACAGATTGATTAGACACAAAACCGGAGACTAAGGAAGCTGTGAGAAGCTAGGAGCAAAATAAATAAAGCCAGGCAATAATAATAATGCAAAAGTTCAGGCATGGCTTGCTTTGAGACCTACCTTAGACCAATATGCAAGAAAAGGCACTATTCCCATTGCACTGCTGTTTCTTTTATGGCTGAGTGGTGGAAATAACCCCCCATACAGCTGTTACAGATGTCATGCTGCCTTCTAAAAGCAAAACAGCAGGGAGTCAGCTAAGATATAAGCACTTTGCCAGAGCACCTAATACTAAATGCTGACCCACAGTTTTGTTATAGACTTTAACTACTAACTTCCAAACACAGGTATTTATGTGCTTAAGTCTATTGCTTTAGCATTACCATAGCTAAATTGCACACACAGTATATATGAAACACTGGCTTGAAACTAGAAAACAAGAGTAGAACTAGGTCCTACAGCCCTTCAGGCCCTCCAGTCAGAGTATCTCAGCACTTCTTGCTCTTCCCAACAGAAGATCTCAAAATAAAAATCAACAGAAGAACACAATAAATTAGTGACAAAATAGGAAACTGAACCCAGTTTGGATGCCCTCCCTGTACAGAACTTGTTATCTCCATAGTATACAGGACCGTACATTTTCCAGCACTTTGTCCAAATCACTTCTAAATATCTCCCAGAGGGAAAAATATTTCATAGTCTAATAAGCATCAGTGTTGGGAAAACCAGCTAACTTTTTCCTCTGGGGTTAATGGGGACTAAACACCATGAGAATTACATTTTGACTAAGTAACTCCACTTCCTCTTACATGATTTCAAGGCACCCATCTCAGCTAAGGTCTCAGGCATCAATTCCTTGGGCATCTTTGCCTGGTCTGTCTCCTTGTGGTATCTGCAAACACAGTCCAAAATTTACTGAAGTCAATAGAGCTGGTAGCTTAGCTTAAGATAAAACATTTTCTCTATTCTGAGGCTTAAGGTGTGCAAAGATGGTGTGGATCAGTTTCCCATGACTTAAGTCTGAAGAATGCCTTAGTTGTTACAAAGTGTCCAAAGCAAATACTGGCCACTTCCAGTAGTTGAGCATGAGTTATAGTATTTTTAACATGTTTGGCTAACCTAATCTTAAAAATTTCTAGTGTTGAAGAACCTCGTGATATTCTCAGATACTTCAAACTACTTCATCAATATCTTTGCCGCTAGCAAGCTTTCTTAAATGTCCAGCCTCACTCTTTCTTGTTACAATGTAAGTGTGCCATTTCCTACCCACTCTCCACTGTTATGGAGAGCAGTGTCTTTTCCCTCCTCCCTGCAGGAGCTTTTCTATACATTTTGAAAAAAATCTGTTGTAATTGCTTTAATTCCAGTTTAGTCAGCTTTTTTTTCCCCTCTCCTTGTTTTGAAGTTATGCTTTCAAGATCTACAATTGTTCTCCCTCTTCTCCTTTGGCATCTCCCCATTGTCCACATCTTCCCTGAAACGTAACCAGCAAATTGCACACAATGCTCCAGCTGTTTCCCCAGGACTGTGTAGAGTAACAGAATTATAGCTGACCCTCCTAACACCACAAGTACTCATGGTTCTTCATAAATTCAAGCTCTGTTCATTCTCCTGCAGCTACATGGCAATTCCAGATATCTTCTGTTCTTCAAGATCTGGAGCAAGCAGGTAAAGCTCTTTGAAAATACAGTAAGGGATGTTAAAAAGAATCCCAATTTAAAAGAAAGTTTACTTAGAAGTCATCATCCTTTGTTGGGGGGTGGGGGGCGTGGAATCTCTTCATCCTTTCATTAAGTTATCTGTGCTCTATGTGCCAGGTCACTTTTTAAGTGCACTGAAGCCTGACAATACCATTGGAAGAGAAAAAGAAATTAGCTAGTCTCTAGAGGCATTATTATGAATAGCATGTGTTCCTGGTTGTTTCCTCTGGGCCTATTTTATGAATCAGTCCCAAAAAGAAAACAAGTCATTCAAGTCTTACCATAAGGTCACTCATGAGTTCAGGTTTTTATTTTGGCAGGACAGTAACTAACATAAATGTTCTAGGCTACTCAAAATTTCAGCTTGACGCTACTGAATCAGAGTTGAGCTCACTTCCATACTAAAGAGACAGCAACATTGTTCTCCAGTTTGTGCTGGATTTGTTGACAGAGGAGCCATCTCTCAGGAGGGAGAACAGCAAACCCAGACTTATTGCAGGTGTTAAGCAGTCTTTTGTTCTTTTCATATCAGCATAGAAGTATCGGCCTCAGAGTCATCCCAATGCTGAAAAAGGTACTGCAAAGAACCTGCATCACCTCTGCATCCCAAAGCACTGGTTAAGCTGCTTGTCTAGAGGAAAACAAGTGTGCAAAATCATTGCCATGCACTTCATAACAGGTTGAGTCAACAGGTAATGAAAACAATCCAATGTGGGTTGAAATACAAAAGCCAGAGTATAAGAGAAAA
Organism: Actenoides lindsayi; assembly: GCA_025331215.1. Classification (NCBI taxonomy): domain Eukaryota; kingdom Metazoa; phylum Chordata; class Aves; order Coraciiformes; family Alcedinidae; genus Actenoides; species Actenoides lindsayi. The sequence continues at coordinate 27,750 of WTSP01015568.1, read as the reverse complement.
ATAAAATAAAATAATAAAAAAGGATTGTTCACAGGTTTCCTGAGTATGCCACCTTCCTCTACCATTTTGGTTTTGCAAGATGTGCTGTTCCTTCATGGGTTGTCACATTCTTTCTTTATAGGCCTCCTTGGCCTTTGAGGTGGCTCGTAATAGATTTTGAGCAGAAAAGGCTGGACTATTATTACTCAATAGAATTAGAAGATAAAGGAAAACGAACTTCATATTTGTAGGGTGCAAAGCCCAGAATTATGATCTAGATTCATCTAGTTGTACTTGGATCCAGAGAATTAGTTCCACCCATTGTAGTAAATGGAACCAACTGCAAATTTTGGATGTGGGTCAGTATTTAGAATCCAGTCAAGCAGTTGACAGCAGGCTTTGTTGAAACTCCTAGCATTTAAAAAACAAGAGAAGAAAGAAATTAAAGAGAGAAGATTTGGCACAAGAGCCCTCTGAAATGCTGAAACACTGAATATCAGGATACCTCCTGAACACCAGGAACAGAAGAGTAGAAATAAAAAGTGGCATCAAGCAGCCTCTTAAACATTTGATTAATAGTTGAAGGTGCTAGGATGAACATAAAAACACAATTCTTGGTTGTGGCTGAACCCCATTCAGTATCCCAATTGGATTTATAACCTTGGAAATAATGAAGGTCACCCTAATAGAAGACTTAAAGACCTCTGAGGTTGCAATGTGAACACCACCTGTGCTTTGACACAAGTTTATCTACTGCTGTTTCCAAAAGGCTCCCTTCACCCCACTCACTACCCCAAACACCACCATTCCCATATCCCAGTCTCACAAGGGTTGTAACAGCCACATAATCATGCTATGCTTCTAAATACTGCAAAATGAAAGTTGGGATATTTTGCTTGCAAAATACACAAGTTCTGGAAACTCCAGCTGAGATAAGCATTAAATGGGCTGTTGAAATGTACTCTGACTCAAACGCTTCTCCTACCCGCAAGGTGTGGGCTCAGAGAATAAACAGCATCCTACATAGGTGAGCACCATGTGCTGACTCCACTTCCTCTGATAAATCAGGCTGGTAACTCAGGGAAAAGCAGTGCCCTTCAAATTCAAAAGGAAACCTCATTTCTAGGCTTTGAGGGTTGGAGCTTTCCTAAACTCAGGACCGCTCTCTTGTAGTCTGATCCCACAACAGTTCCCAGGTTGGGAGTTTTAACCTGGTGAAAAGGCGAGTAGTTATATCCTTGCTGCATTTGCTTTGAAGGACTAGGAGCCCTGCAGCACATGTTGACCCAGGACAAATTCAAAGTCAGTTTGTCTTGACTGACAATGGCAATGCTATAAACAGGCTGGTAAAAAACAAAAACCATCACTATGCCTACAGGAATACTGCAAGAGATTAGCACCCCAAACTCTCTCAGCAGGCATTGCTTTGAAACACTTTTGTCTTCTGAGGTTGCCTCCCACCCCTTTTATTCTTTAAACAGGTTAAAATTTTAAATTATGCAAGCAGCAGAGATCATCACACCAAATTGTAAAAGTACCCTAAATTAAGGTGTGCTCACAGGGGTACATCACTACATCTCCAAACCTGAATCTCTCTCAATAAGCCACTAAGGGTGGCTTAAAATCCTGCCTCAGAGATAAAGGCCAGGCTTGAGTCCATCTTCCAAACAGATCTATTCCAGGCCCAGTGAGTAATGCTGGGTGAGAGTCAAGAGAGCCGGAGGGCATAAACCCCCCTTCTTTTTCATATGTTGGTTCTGAAAAAAATAAAACACAAATGAAATAAACCAGGGGACTCGTAAATCTATACAATTCAGAGGGTAAAAAGAAAATAAATAAAATTATTAGCAACCAAGGATTTGGAGACTGCTGAGAGTGATTTTCCATGCGTGTCTCATGCTTTCTGCATGGCTATTTGGGCTGAGCTGGGTGGTGGGGGGAGAGAAAGCCATAAAAAAAAAAAAGAACCAAGCAACAAAAAACCCAAACCAAACCCCAAACAAGCACCACCATTTCTTGCTAAAGCAAAGAAAGCTTTTGCAAAGGAGGGGAAGGGATGAGACTCACCTGTGCCAGGAGAGGGCGCAGCGGCCCCCGGCAGCAGGAGGCGGCTCCGCTCGCCCCGCAGCCCCGAGCCGAGCCGAGCCGAGCCGCGCTCCTCCACCTGCCGAGCCGCGCTCCGGCCCCCGCCGCTCCCGAGCGCTCCTTTCATCCCTGGTTACCCCGCACAGCTGGGCATTCAGCTTTCCCAATCCCACAGGTTTTTTTAGCTCGGCTCGCCCGGCTCCATGTTAACGCTCGGCTGCCTTACATGACACCATGACCTACTTTTGTTGGGGTTTTTTGGGGTTTGGTTTTGTTTCTTTCTTTTTCTTTCTTTGTTTTGGGTTTTTTTTTAATTATTTTTTTATTTATTTCTCTCCTCTTTTTTTTTTTCCCCCCACCCCGGAGAATAGCAAAGCGCTGCTTCAGTGCGGCTTGCAAGGAGGAAAGGCAAAATTAAGGAGTTCTGGCAGAGGAAGCCAGGGACCTTTTCAAAGAATTCGTGGCTGTTTGCGAGAGGTTAGGCAAGGAGAGGCTCGGCCAGCCCCGGCAGTCCGAACTGCACGGCTGAAAACAAGGCGATAACAGGAAAAATACAAGAAAGGTCTTGTGTTTTGAGTCTGAAAGAAGAGGCTTGTAATAACTTCACCAAATTCAGAGTATTTTCCCACCTGGCTCCTCCAGAGCTTAAATCAGCTGATTCAGAGGCAAGAGTAAGAAACACAATCATGGGCAGCAAGCAGTGATTCAGGGAAGGTCACGGCTCAGGAGACAACAGCTCATTTCCATCCTCCCCTACAAACATGATCTAAGCAAAATGCTTAACTCCCAGAACCTCTAAGATAATCAATTACATGCCTATATACCAGAAAAGTCAATCAGCTTAACCCTAACCCTAGGGAAATTCTGCTATCTCCACCAGTTTCCAGTGCAAACTACAAATCTACATTCCTTTGAGGATGGGGATTTTGGTCTCCATATGTCTTACCTCCCTGGTGTTTGAGAGGAGATAAAATTTCCCCAATACTGCAAGGTATTCTGTGCAGCAGACTGTCAGGCATGGCTAATAGCTCAGTGAAGGGATACCTGAAAGAATAAATTGGAAATATCTACTCCTAAAATAACTAGAATTTGGTCTGTTTTGCAAGGCCAAATAACCCTTCAAGAATTATTTTTCAAATTTGTCTTCTATCCAGACTTCTTTAGTTCTTGAGCTTTCAATAATTTCAAAGGTACATTGCTCTGGCTTAACATGGCTTTCTTGAAATACATGGATGGTTGTCCTTGGTAGCAAGCTCAGAGCACAACTGCAGCAAGGCAAGCAATATTAGTATCCACTCCAGCAAGACTCAAGAGTTAAGAGAAGCTATTTCCAGACTCGTATTTGCTTTCTTCATTGCTGAGAGCTTGCAGGACAAACAATGTATTCCCACAAAGGCAGGTCAGGTCCAAAAGGTTCCTCATTATTTTTGCTCTTTTCATTTCAGGACCTTGTTTGAAATGGAGCCAATACAGACATGGTTTGGCAAGAATGGCATGAACACTGGAAGCAACTGTATAGCATTCATGTGCCTTGGGATAAGACTCACTGGGACTCACTGGCAGAAGTGTAACATAGCACCAGGTGTAAAGGTCTGACCTAAGGAATCATTCCAATAACCTGCAGCAGCTGCAGGCTTTTGTATCTTCATTCTGAGAGCTTTAATCATTATACAGTGCCTGCTGCTAGGGAAGAACAGAAGAGCTCTAAGGTGGAGCACTAAGCTTTGAGAGCTTGTTGTAACCAAGTTTACGACATGGCCCAGCTGGATATCTACTAAAAGTCACTGTCCTTGCAGAAGGGCTGGGCTATATTGCTGTTGTTCAGGGAAAAGCATCTTGTTCCACTCACCTCTAAGTATCCCCTTAGTGGCTATTCTTGCTGAACGTGTCAGTAGCTGGGGCAGGAAGTGCTGAATGTCCAACTTACTACATCTCACTTAAGTACACAGCAACACCAAAGTCGCATCCATCTCTGTGTCCCAGACACACCACTGTGCTGTGTTCAGCTGCACTGGTCCACAGGGCTGGAGCAGGAGATGTTGCAGCTGGGAACATTCCAAGTGCCTAAACCCTGCAGGAAAGCCAGATGCAGATTGAAGCCTCTCTCCTGTCACACACCATCTATGTGTCCTTCATATACGACCCTGAGTGGGTCTCACGTGTTAGGAAGAAAAAAAAAAAGGCAAAAAGTGGTGATAAACTGATTTTCACTACAGGATGCATTTGTGACTAGAAAACAGGCTCCAGGGCTCAGTCTCACTGCTGCCCCCAGCATCTTCAGAAAAATGCCTCTAAAAGTACCCTCAAGTGCAGAAGACTCTGTTCCCTTACAAGCATCTTTTTAGCAGAGTGCTCCTAGAAGCCAGCTGCTCCGCTGAATCCCTACTGAGGGACAGCACATAGCAGCCCAGCACAAGCTGCTCTCAGTTTTCCACTGCAATTAGCATAGGTGTTGTTTATCTTATTTTAGAGTGACCTTGCTTCTCTGGGGGAAAGCTCTTGTCTCCAATTCACTCAGGGACACACAGCAGTAGCTTCTCTGATCTCAGCATGAAGTGACCTTGCAAACGCTCAGGATGGATGAGTATAGGCTAAGTGAGAGTCACTACCACCTAGGCACTGACTATGCACAGGCTTACCACTGAAGAGCTGGAATCACCTCCCAGAATCCACATATAAGTCTCAGTGGCCATGTCAAAGGCTCAGGATGTTGCTTTCCAGAAGCCACAGATTCCCCAGAGGCTGCCCACAACTTGTGGATAGAAGAGTAAAACAATCTTCTTTCAACTGACCTACAAGCAAAGAATAAACACACAAAAGACAATTGGCAGGATCAAGATATCCTGCACCCTCTGAGCCCAGGCACATGCTCTTAGGCTTTCCAGATATGCAGCTGACATGCTCTAGAAGCTACTTCCATCTTCAGACGTATGTTAGCGTGCCTAGAGCATACCTACACAAGCAGCTGAATTCAGATAGACAGGGTGCTCTAGAAACACACCTCCCAGTTGTTTCCCACTTACTGCACTTTGGTTCTCATCACAGGGTAATCTTGGAGAATGCAACCTGGACTCCTTCCGGGGAGATACGTGCCAGAGCACACCAAATGCACTCCAACCACCAACATCCAATCCTAAGGACTGGTCCTCCAAAGCAGAGCTAATCCAAAGTAAAACACCCTTGGAAATGTAGGTAGCACTGATGTTACCTTCTCACCCTCATCTGACTTAACTCCACAGAGCCACTCGCACTGCTCAATGACACTCTCAGCACCACTCCAGCTACACTTTGCTCCCTCCCATCTGACTGCTTTCACCTGCTGCTTTTGCCTGGATGATCAGTCCTCAGAGACAGTCCCTCAGCTTTTACTGCATGCAATTGCAACAGCTATTCAAACAGGGCCCTCAGCTCTCCCTGCCTGAGATGTCTGAATAAAATTAAATTCATTGCAGTTTTTACTGCTTCCAAACTTGCTTTCTACAGATGTTTCCCCCGTTTCACCAGGAACCATTATACTTCAGTTGCAGAAACTATTAACCCATTATGAATGAGCAATATCATCCTATTTTGAAGAGCTGGTTCTAGTTCCTCTGCCACAATAAACAATAGCAGCAAATCTGCTTGGCACTAACCACCTTCTGAGAGGCTATTCATATTCTGGTGTTGGGGCACACTGCATGGTTTACGGCAGGGATTTTGCATTGTTTATTTTCTGTTCCTCTGCAGACAGTGGCATTGTTAAACAGCATGTGTCTGAGAGAATCCACCCTCTCCATGGGATCTCCTCCCAGCTATTACAGCACTTCCCAGAAACCTACTGAGCTCTGGAATAAACAAGTCTCAATAGGGGGACTGAGCCCACACCCGAGAAGTAGAGTGCCATGAAGCCTCCACAGCAATGAAAGTAACTTGGCCTTGCATGAAACCTTCCTTTTGCCTAATGAAAATCCTGTGTTGTCACCCTTCCTAATGACACACTCTTGTCCCTTACAGGCAAAAGGCAGAATAATGGACTTTTCTGACTTGCTCCAGCTGTGGAATGGGCCATGAGAGATGGTGGTTTTTTCTCCTTCTGACCTCTGAGACTGGGCCCCCAAAGCATCTCACCTTGGACAGAAAGAGCAGGGATCAACCTTTGGTGCAGGTGAGCCAAGGAGGTGTGGAAGTTTGAGGTGCTGGGTTTCTTCCCAGAACTGAGTAGCCTCCCACACGATCAGTTGATTTGTTTTTCCTCACTCATGCAAAGTTAGACCAATTACCAGATTTGGGGACAGGAAGGAATCTCCTCCAAGTCAGACTGCAGCAACCATTATGTAAATAACTTTTGTTTGCTTATTTTTTTTTATTATTTTTTTTTTACCCCCTGAAGTTTGGGGACTGGTACAACCTCAGTGTCATCCAGCCATTCTCTCCTGGCCAACACCCTCATACCACTGGGAAGCCTTTGCTGGCATTCTGCCTTGCATATATACACACATTCATCTTTTGTCATGGGATACAGAGAGATGCTCTGCAACGTGTTATATTAGCAAAGGTCAGGAAGACCCTGTTGGTCTAAACATCCCATATGCAGTAAATTAAGATTGTGGCAACTTCGATTCATTGATTCAGGCAGTGCATTTCATACTCTTATTCCTGGGTTGTTTTTTTTTTTCTGGCTGGTAACAGATGTCCAATATTTCTGCCGCACAAGCAAATCACTGGCAGTTAACACACAGGCTCATTGTAGGATCTGTAGTTGGCAACCCACTTCTCTTCTGGGCCAGAACAGGTCTAGGCTGACAAGCAGCATCAATGACTATGGCATGACAGGCAAGTATTCTCAGATCTTCCAATGAACAGCAGAAGAAACACTCAGCCCTACCTTTCAAAGATTTTTTTTGTCATCTGACCTTACATTTGCTCTTTTTCGTATTGGCTTTGAACAGCATTTACCCATCCATCAGGGTCTTTCAATGTTGCCATGTTTACAAGACATGCACATTTTGCTTCTCTTTGTGATTCATTCCCACCATAGTCTAGTTCTCACACAATCAAAGCAGAAGCCCTTCAGAAGCACTAAACCCAGTGCTAGGTTGCATAAAAGTGATAGTTCCCATATGTCCTTATAAACACCATGCCAAACTGTATGTGTACTGTATTTACACTGTGCTAACATCTACCAAATTACCAAGCCAGCAGGAGAACATACACCCATTCACATTTCTAAACAAGGTTTATAGTCTGGGTGAGCATTTAACATTTGATTATTTTTTTCCTTAAAAAAAAAAAAGGAACATGTATGGAAAAAAGAGAAAATCTGAGCATAATCTTGGCCTGTAGTTTCATGTTACTTGCCAGAACTAAAACATCTGCATCCTGTGGTATTAGACTACTTGAGGACTTTGTTAATTCAGAGGCAGCTAGAGTCTCAGATGGGATTACCCCCAGGAGAGCTTCCTGTTCTCCTGAAATTTCACAGGGTTCAAAAGAAGAGAATTTAAGCCACCATGACTAAATTCCTTCTCTCCTTTACACTTGAGTTTATTTGCAAGCATCCAGTTCTCCAAACCATAGCCACAGGTCCACTAATAGAAGCTGATGATCTGAAACTACACTCTGGAAAGTTCCTTTCCCATCCCAAGGATATTTCCTGGCTAGCAGCCTTCCAATTTTCCTTGGTCTGGGCTTTCTTTATAGTTAGTAGCTGATCAATCAGAGTTTATAAGAGACCCTCACTATATGTAGTTTTTCAGCTGAGGACCTCTGGGGAGACATCAGAAGTGCCAAGCAGATCAAAGCAATGGTTTGTTAAACCTGTCCCTCCCTAACAGCAGCACAAGAGAGACAAAGTTCTAGACTTCCTGCTCAGAGTCATGAAATCTTTTCCTGGCCTGATGAACTGGTCAATAGATTGTATTTTTAGGTTAAAAGGTTGGGATTTTTCCTTTTAACCTGTACAGTTACAAGCAATATCTTTGATTACTCTGTACATCTATAAGTAATGAATAAGATTCATCCTAATGCCTCTGTGAGGTGTCTCCAATACTATGGCAAATCAAATCACCTAGCCCAGATTTGCAGCAGAGGCTGAAGTCAGAATACAGTTATCTGTCCTTTAGGGACAGGTGTTACAGATTCACTGAGTTGTAGGTTCTGACTGTGCTGTAGGTTCAGGGAAATGAAGGTTGTCTCTTCCAGTATAAAGAGTTGTTCAGTAGTATTTGAGCAGCAAAGTGCATCAGTGTCCAGACCAGTCAGAGCTGAACACTGGAAACCATAATGAGGAGCAAACCTAAACCAGACCAGAGACTGGGGACAAGCAGCTCCATGATCACGCTAGACCCTGCACACGCTAGATCATGCACAGACAAATTGCACGACCTCAGAGCACTGACATACAAGAGAGTCCCACCAAGGGAACACTCAGGCAGGCTTTGATCATAAACTAGACTGTATTGCAGCCTTTCAGGACTTAAAGGGGGCCTATACAAAAAAAGATGGGAACAATCTTTTTAGCAGGGCCCGCACAACAGGACAAGGGGTAATAGTCTTAATCTAAAGAAGGGTAGATTTAGACCAGACATAAGGAAGAAATTGTTCACACTAAGGGTGGTGAAACACAGGAAGAGGTTGCCCAGAGATGTGGTAGAAGCTACATCCCTGGAAACACTCAAGGTCAGGTTGGATGGAGCTCTGAGCAACCTGATCTAGTTGAGTATGTCCCTGCTCAGTGCAAGAGGACTGGACCAGATGACCTTTAAAGGTCCCTTCCAACCCCAAACACTCTGTGATTCTATTTTTCTTTCTGTTTACTCATAATTCATCACACTCTCCAGCTTCCCTTGTATAGCTCACTGGACAGCAGAAGCTTTCAGTCTGTTTTGGGCTTCATTTATCTCTTCTACTTGTCTGTTTAGAAGACCTTCTACAGTGCTGCAGAACTGTCCATTAAACCTGTAACACCAGAGTGATAGAGCAGCCAGAGGCCTTGATTCCTTGTGCACAGACTGTGTATCATCATGGACATGTGAAAGTGCAAATTCAAATTATTTTGTCAAAGTACAGTTTATAGTAATCATATTGATGGTGGAAGGCAAAGAACAATGATGCTTGGAATTTGTCATTCATCATACATGCCTTATAACTTTCTTCTGTTCTTCATATTTGAGACCTTTGTCAGATCTAGAACAAAAGGACCACTGATCCCTGCTTTCAGGCCAACAAAATTAGAGATTTTCAGATACTTCAGTTATGAACTACACATGCATTTAGGAAACAATGCACATGCATTTAGGAAACAATGAAAGCAAACAGCTTTTTAGTTAGAAACTTGGGCATAAAACTCCAGTGAGTTTTTGGGTGGTGATGTCTAACACTCCTGGCAGCCATATTTTACACACCATTTTGAATCATCTCTACAGGCAAGTTCACGATCAGGTCTTGGATTTCAGCCACAATTTTGTCCTAGTTTTGTATTTGTGAGGGTGATGCTGATACACTCTCACTTTGTTCTTGTCACAGCATACATCATTAACTATGCAGGGTAAGGAGAGACAAGGTGTGGTTCAAGAAAGTAAGAAGGATTTAAGCACACCTATCAGTGTTTAAAAAAAGAAGGCACTCATTCTGTCAGGAAACCTGATCTGCATCAAGACTTGTGGTTGTTTAATGCTACATCAGAGTTGAACTAAACAAACATATTGGAAGATGCCCTTCATTTACCCCAGCACCCTTCCTGTCACTTGTTTCTTTGAAGAACTCTGAATCAGACTAAAAAAAACCCCAAAAGATAATCACCACAGAAGCAAGTAGGACACACACATCTTGACAGCCCCTGGCATGCAGGATGGACCAGCTGCATTTCTAAGAACCAATTCACCCATTCTGCAAGGGAGGAAGCAAGGCACAAGAATTTGCCTGTGGTCCACAACTTATTTATAGTCACAACTGCAGTTAGAACTCAGGTCTTTCTGGCCACTGGGAAAGTACAGCCTGAGCTCCAGCCATCTGTTTGAGGGTTAGGCAACCTCGATCTCTGTCAGCTCCTAAACTTTAAAGAAAATAGGGTGTTCTTTTTTCTTCCCTTAAAGCTCCTCTTGAGCCTAGATTTAAGTGTCTGACAGTAATATTTCCAAAATGCCTCAGTGATTTGGGAGCACGAGTAACAGTAATTTCATGCAGGCACTGTGGTGAAGACTGACCACTGACCCACTCCTAATATGGAAAAAATTTGGCCACCATCATACTGAAAGATGGTAAGGAAAGGTCTAATCTCCAGAGAGCCTCAGTATAGTCTTTGAAAAACATCTTAGTAATACTTTGTCATGCACAGCATCAAGACTGGAGTTGCTAGAACTCATTCCTCTGGGTTATAAATGCTTTTCCCCAAAGTGATATTTAAACTATATAGTCATAATTTTGAGCACAGTTCAAGACATTCCTTTTCCCTTAATTTTGAGTTGAACAGGCATATATGTTAAGAGTTTTAATAATTCTAAAGGGCTTTTGATAAGCGAGCCAAAATGTAGGTAAAGGAATGTAATAAATTCATCTAGAAGTCAGGGAATGTCCACTATCTGAGCTGTAGATTTCAGTCAGGGTAACAGAACATCTCAGAAAGTCCAAATCTAGCTTGGAATTTACCTGTGTCTTTTGTGAAGAACATATTTCAGAGTGAATCCAGTTTTCTTAACATCTACCCTGTTGCCCTGAAGTTGCCCTTCACCTACACCACCTGAAAAAAATATTAAAAAAATTAATGTCTTTTCAGAGCATTGGTGGGATCTTTCAACTGAAAGGGCCATCCAAGTGGTTGTAAAATGCTGGCATTTAATCTCATCTTAGAAGAAAAATCCCATCCCTTTTCCTTCCACAAAAGCTTCAGGAAATGCTTCAAGACCAGTATTTGCTGCAAGCAGAAACATTATTTCACATCATCTCCCAGGGGAAGTCTCACAAGAGAAAAGGCTCTCCAAGACAAAGATCTCTTCTAACCAGCTGGAAAACAACATGTCTTCATTTACCTACTCAAGATATTGGGAATTTTGCAGCACTATGCTACAGATTTGTGCAATACCTTGTATTTCAGATGTCTGGTCTCCAAAGACAATGTGAAAGAAGAGATGGGTGGGAAAAGAAGCCTACATTGGAGACTTCTAATTTCTGGTCTTGCATCTGGCACCGGGGAGATCGGGACTCCCCAGCATTGCATATCTGCTGTATCCAGCTGCTTGGCTTGCCACTATCCATAGACACTCCCCCCATTCAGAGAGGTGCAGGTAAAAGCGCTTGTTATTCCCTCACTGCCCATCACAGGCAGCCTCTTTCAGCCCTAACTAGTCGCTCTTAAGTGCGCAGAGGTGGCCTGTGCCCAAAGCAGCTCACTGTCCCGATGACAGAGAAAGGTAACACAAGTTGCCCAATGTCACACAGCAATTCAAAGCTGAGAACAGAGCCCAGAAGCCCTGGTTTGCAAACAAACCCCTCACCCCCTTCACTTGCACGCTTACTATCAACAACTCACAGTACATGATGCAGATGTGGGAACGAAAACAGACTTGCACCTGAACATGTTAGCAATTAGCTATAGGACAAGAGAAAAAAGCCTGAAGTTTCACCAGGGGAGGTTTAGGTTGGATATTAGGAAAAATTTCTTCACAGAAAGGGTTGTCAAGTACTGGAACAGGCTGCCCAGAGAAGTGGTGGAGTCACCATCCCTGGAGGCATTAAAAAGACATGTAGACGTGGTGCTGAGGGACATGGTTTAGCAGTGACCTGGCAGTGCTGGATTAACAGTTGGACTTGATGATCTTAAAGGTCACTTCCAACAAAAACAATTTGATGATTCTATGTTTGCACTTCTAAAACAGAGTTAACTTTTTCCTCCTTAGCACAACTCTAACCTAAATCACTACTGAACAGAACTCAGTGACTTCCAAGGATCACGGAGCAGGGGGGAGGTAAAAAAGAAATCCTACTAATGAACTGTCTGTTCAGCAAAGAAAAGGCCTTAGCACCTCTGGGTTGAATGAAAAAAAATAAAAATGTGGCTCATAAAAATAAATGGTCACAGAACACTGGCTTGGCAAAGACTCCACGCCAGCTGAGCAGCTCTAACATCTGGGAGCCATGAGTGCCTCAGATCACAGGCTCCCAGACATGTGCTCGACGCCATGAACAAAGCATTTCAAAGCAAAGGGTAAGGTGGGGGCAAGGCTGGATTTACTTACTGGCAGCATCCAAACATGTGCTGACAGAGGGGGCCAGGAAACCAAGCCAGTCAGAGAAGACAGCCAGTTATCGCTCAGCAGGTAGGTAGGGAGGTATCTCACAGCATGTCATCCCCCTTACATCAGGGCCTCAGCTCTTCCATTAGCCTGGCCAGGCTTGGTGGGATGAGTTGGTAGTGACCATCAGTTAACTACATCAAAGCCATTCTCCTCAACCTACTCAACTACAGTTCTTCCCCAGAGCTAAGAGCACTACAGAAAGATTTCCTTACCCACCACCACCCTGAAAAAGAAGAGGTGCCATCATCAAGATGGCCTTTGTTGCTGGTTTGTACTTTGGTATTGCCTGCTCCTCGTGCCTCACCAAGAGCATCCTAGAAACAGCCAACACTGAACACAGAGTCAGCATCAGGCATAAGAGAGGGGCTTTCACAGCCATGGCCCCCTCTTGAAAGGCATAGCACAACCATCAGGAATAGTTACGACAGGCATTTTACTTTCCACATCCACAAACACCACATTAGAAAATTCTCTGGAAAGCAAGAAAAAAATTCCCCAACCTTTTCTGCTCCTTAAGAACTGCCAACACTTCCCAGACAGGGAAAGGTAGGTGGAAGGTCGGTCAAACACCAAAAACCCCAAGTAACTTGAATGACAGATACACATTTTGGCACACAAATTACCTCTCCAGACAGTTTCTGCAAGGCCTTAGCAGCTTAACAAGCATGCAAAGACCCAGAAAATTCCAAGTGGCGATGAACGATGGTGCTCTGAATTAGGTCAGGCTTTCCTAGCCTGGCTACTTGCATTATGCCTGACTTTGGCTGCGCTTGCAGCCCACCACTGAAACCTTCCATCACACTGCTTGTTCATCTGCAATGCAAGATGGCTCTGTGATCAGATGTTAGCTTAGGCTTCAGACAGGCTGGGGTCAGCTCCTATCCCAGTCCACTACTTGCTCCCCATGGTCATCACACACCTCCACCGGCATAAGCCGACAGTAAATACATTACCAACTGACACCATTCTGGCTCAGTTATGACAAGGACCATAAAAAAAGAAAGCTTTGAATGCATCGGAGTCTGCAGATCTCTCCCTTCCTCCCCATTCTGCTCTAGGCTTGTGTTTTGTTTTTCTCGCCCCCCTCTTTCCTGGGAAATGTGATGAAGGAGGGTGGAGTGGCTCAGGCTATGTACAAATATTCAGACAGTCTCTTAGCAATAAATGGATCTCAGTCAGTTCTATTATCTGTCTGGCTGTGGCTCCTATTATCTGCTGTGAATTGTAGCAGCGATCTCTGGAACAGCATTCAGACACCATCATTACTGACTTCCACACCCTCCAAAGACCACACTGTAACAAGGCACACTGGATAATATTTGCCATTAGAAGAGGGAACTTAAAGGATTCAATCTATGACTAACACAGTAGAAGGCTTTGCGTGGGGCTTTACATACACTGACCCTGGCTTATTATTAAAGAAAATTCTAGGTTCAAAACCTAGACCTACATTTTGTACAGCACATCAGCTGATTTACACAAAAAGCTGTTTTCATCCTGTTCTTGCTCACTCCCCCTCCACCATCCTACATCTTCATGGAAGACTGCAGCTGGAGAGCAGAAAGGCACAGCACAGGTCTGCCTGGAGCTTACAGTCCACACACAGGGACCATAAAGGCCAAAGCAGGGAGCTTCTTGTGCCAGACAAAGACCTTGGGAACCTGCTATGCACTTCAGACAGGGACACCTCAGTGAGCATCTAGCAACTCAATGCCAAAAGCCTCCAAAGTGGCACTCGGATGGCTCCTTGTCAGGGACGGGAATTTTGGGATCCAAACCCACATCTGACTTCCTCATGCTTTTCACAAACCCTTCAGTTCATCTGGGGCCCGCCTGCAAAGCCTAGATTGAAATCTAATATCCTTCCCCAGGGTAGGATGAGGATTTTAAGAGAAAACTGCTTAGGTCTCATTCCCATAGTCAGCAAGGCAAGGCCACAAACATTAGCTCCACCAAAACTCATTTTCTTACGGGTTTCTACCTGGCAATGCATTGGTTTCAGCCTCCCAGGCACAAAAGGTCTGAACATCTGACCAGACACTTCCCCAAAACTGGGATATTTCAAAAGCCTCCCTCTCCTGCACGGCTTCCCCAGTGTGTTTCTCACTTGGAGACCTATTTCATAGCAGTGTTTAATATCTGACTATTACCCTTTACTCAGCATGGCTGAAAAATTAGTCATCAACCTAAAAAGTTATTAGGAAACACTTGATACTATGATTGCTTTCCCGTGGAATGAAGAAAAGGGAAGAGATGGGGGAAGGGAAGGTGGGTGAACCCTTGCACTTACAGCCAGGAAGACATTTCCAGCACAGGCACAGCTCTCCCACAGTCCACAGGAGAGCACGCAGGAGCCCAGCTGCTCCCACTGCTGAGAGCCCAGGGGCAGCTGGCAGAGCCTGCCTTAAATAGAGCTGCTGCTCCCTGCAGCCACCTCTCCAGGCAGCACCACCCATGGCTAATGCAGCCCAGCTGAAAGACATTTACTGGCCAGCAATTGCTCCCAGGCCTCAGCTGGGAAACAAACCCAGCCGGGTGCTTCACCCCCGTGTGCCCACAGGCGTTTGGGTGCAAGAGTGGGGCTGGCTGCTGTCCCCTCCGTGCACAGAGCAGCATGGGGATGGGGTGAGTGGCTGGCTCTCAAGCATCGTGCCGTGGGCTGTGAAGCCCAAGGAAAGTCTGGGAAAGTGAGGGAAGGAGCACAAGGCTTGAGCTCCACAAGGTCTACTCAGGTCAGGGACTTGTAGCTGCTTCCACCAGCAACATCTCTTGTCACATCTGTGTCCTCATGAGAACTCACTTAGGCAAAGCGGCCCAGTGCTGCTGTCCTGCATCCTCAAATGACTGCCAGCTACCCCAAATTGCTGTCACAAGCCACCCTCTGCTCTTGGCACCAGTCCTATCCGGCATCCCGGGAGCTCCTCCAGCTCTGTGGATGATGTGATGTGCAAACCTGGGGTGGAGACAGTGAATGGTGCTGGAAGAAGGGAAGAGTTACAGTGGGAAGGTGTGAGGGAGAAGTTGGAGTCATGAAAGAGACTGCATGGGATTGACCACAGTCACAAAAAGCATGGAAGAACAGAATATTACACCTCTTTGTGGCCACTTTCACACCATGCACAGTCTAACTCAAGTCATCTCAAAAGCCTGAGTGGAGAAGTAACCTGTTGATGAAAAAGATGAACCAACAGCCTGGAAAAACACGGTATCTCCTCCCACCTCCTTTTGCGAGGTGGAACACGGCCATTGTATTTACCCACTCAACCCCACTGCCCTACAGCTGAAAAGGCATTTGCCTTTTCAAGGGGAAGGGGCTGGCTAATAGCCTTCATGCCCACAGCAGGGCTGGCTGGAGCTGGCAGTCTAAAAAGCTGCATTTTAAGTGGCTTTCTGGCAGGCAGTGCCAAACATTTCCAGAAGATGTTTTGAGAAGGAAAAAAAACCCCAACAAACAACAAAACAAAAAAGCCACCCTGCCCCCCTTTTTTAAGATAATAAAAACATATTTGATTTGTATACACTTTATATGATTCATAAAAATGCTAATTACTCTCCTGAGCAGAGGAGAAGCAATTTTTTGCATCCCATACTTCTCCCTGCACTACCCTTTATACTTTTATGACGCAGCATTTATTTAAGTCGGAATTGTGCCCAGCTTGTTCTGCTTTTCACATGGCGCATCCTCCCCTCTCTTCCCACTCATTAAAAAAAAATAAATAATAACTTTCAAATTTATTTCAGTGGAAATTTGGAAAAACATGAGGAAAAAAAAAAAGAAGACGTCTCCAAACATAAAGAACACAAGGATTCCAACACTGTCCCCCCTCCCTTTCCACAACTCTTTCCTTTGGTGCATAGATTTTTCCAAGGTCACCTCGGAGGCTTTTCCTAGTTGGCTATTAAAACAACAAAAAAAAAAATGCCTGCCCCAAGAAATGCTTAAAGCCATCACTGTGGCTTGGCCTGTTTCCCTGTGTACGGATGCCATGGGAGAAGAAGCAGGGCTGGAAGGGGGGCAGCTGATATTTTTCCAAGACTTTTTCTCTCACCAGAGAAGGAGGATGAAGATGGAGTGATGAGTGAGGTTCCGTTTGTCCGGCAGCATGAGTCACTCAGCAGCAGTTTCCGATACACACTTCTTTTTTTTTTTTTTTTTTAATTTTTTCTTTCTTTTTACTTCCTTTTCTTGCTGTGGGGGTTAATGCTTCATCTTTTTTTCTTTTTATATTTTTTTTTAATGCTTCTTGGCTATGTGTT
>WTSP01015568.1:0-11058 GCA_025331215.1 Actenoides lindsayi | reverse complement strand
ATAACCCATTCTTTTTTTTTTTTTTTTTTAATTTTTTCTTCCCATTACAGAATTTCGTGTAATTTATTCCTTCCTCCCCCAAAAGAAAAGGAAAAAAAAAAAAGAAAAAAAAACAGAAAAAAAAAATCCCACTACCGTTATGTCTAATTTATTCTGGGAACTTGATTGAGGACCCACCAAACATGGTGGGGGAAGGGTGATTTGAAACACAATCCAAAATATAATCAGCTCTGGAAGCTTTTAAAGAGACTTCTTTAAGGCTATGCCAAACCTTAAAGAAGGAAAATACTTCCACTAAATCCCTCCCACCATGAATGGGATCCTGTATGTCTGAGGCTTTTTATTGGCTGGGTGGTTTGGGGTTATTGGTTGGGTGGTTTTTTTGTTATATCAAAGATGTTACTCTTTCAAATAGGGTCTGAGCTCTGCGGCTTTTCGGCAGGCAGCAAATTCTTGCTCCTCGGGCATGCAGTGATCTGACACAGCCCTCCCCCACGCTGGGTCGGGTTCTCATGCTAAGATCTGGCTCCTGGAGCTTGAGCTGTTGTTTTTTTTCTGGAAGCTGTTTTTTCCCCTCTTCACCCTTTAAAAGCAAAACTAAACAGAACTAAGACCTTACAAAGCCAAAAAAAAAAAAAAAAAAAAGCCAAGCTTCAAACCAGAAACCCAGACTGGCCTCCCTACTCCTGAAATACCCCCATTGTCTGTGGACAAGGGATGGTGTTGCCCACGCAACTTCCACCAGCTCCTCTGCAGCCAGCCAGCAGCGGGAGGTGAGGCAGGAGAAGGCCTCACCAGTTGGACAAGGATGCACGTAAGACATCAGTTGTAGTCAAGAGCACTCAATCAGCAGTTTCATTACCAACATATGGACATGCATGGCCAGTTGCCTCCTATCTGTCCCCAAAGGAACCCTGTTCATTCTAGCTCCGGACCTCAAACTGAGCAAACCCAAGCTGCCGCTCTGCTGTGGCTCTCCTCTGTACCTTCTGAAAGAGCTGGACCAGGCTTTAAATGGTGATATTACCTATCCCACTGCTAAATCCGTCCCCTGCATACTGACAGAGAGCAAGGATGATTGCAGGGTTCATCTATTTATTTATTTGGATGGCAGAGTATTTCAAGGAGCTCTGGAAGCACTGTTGTATTTTATCTAGAGCAGGAGGTCCTGCTCTCCCATAGCTCTTTCCTCCCAGTTTCATTTATATCCAGGTCTCGATATGCATAATATTATCATTTCTTTCTTGCAACAAAGGACGTTCATTCAGCCCCACAACCTGTGCAGTATTTAATCCTGATTGTTTATTCTTTCAGATGCTACATTTAGCTTCTGCTCCTCTGTCCAAGCCTCAGCCTCAGCTCCACCAGTCCACTCTGTGCAGAGAGGGTAAACAGGAAAATTCAGCAGTAGGGGAAGGCAGCGCTCTGGGAGCAGCAGTCTCCTTCCCAAATTCAAAAGGCACGAGGAAAAGGCTGCAAGGGAAAATAACTGGAAGTTTGGTTGGAGTGAACCCCACTTTGTCTGAATCCAGGCTCACACCAGAGCCAAAGAAGGGCCCTTTCTCCATCAACTAGGAGGTCAAGGACCTCGAGGCATCCTGCCCACAACAGCCTCATTCTTGACATGACATGAGCAACTTCTCTTCTGCATTTCAACTTCTAGTGCAATCTCACCCAAAACTGGTAAGGCCCATCCTTGTACCAGTGACTCTTCTAATACAAACTGGGAAGCCAGACAGGAACCTTGGCACCCTGACAGTGTTTTCTATTTAATTAATGTGCTTCTCATAAGGGACAGCTGCAGTTCAAATATTTTATCAGTGTTTCTCCTCCTTCCCCTGAGGAGCATGTGCTCTTGGACTGCACTGGCAGCTACGTGCAACTGGCTGCAGCAGAAAGAAGCTGGCTGTAGCCAGAGGCTTCCTATCTGGGCACTGGGTGACTCTGGAGAGCACAGCGTTTTGCCTGCCCAGCTCACAGAGTGGCCCAGGTCGCTGTGTGTCCCCGACCAGGCTTTGTGCCACGTGCCATGCCGACCACTGACTTGCTGTTTTCTGCTTGGCTGCTCTTGAAACAGTTGGTCTTTCAGGGCCTCAAAGCAACCTCGGAGACCCCACGAGAAATACTCCTCCTCCGTTCTGATTTCCTGTTTACAATGACGTTTTGGGATGTGTTTCCAAGCCAGTGTTTAATCCTTTTACTCTGCCACATTGATTTTGAATCATTCTAGTTTAAGTGCTATGAGTACCAAGACAAATATTTTTCATGAGTCTCAAACCACAAGTATCTTTATTCACCTTATTTTTAATTTCACCACAAATTATCCCAAATTTAGCTTGACAGGATCCATCTTCAGTAGGGTACCAGAGACCTTCTGATTAAGAATCAGCCTCCTGAAAGCAGCTATTTAATGGGATTTCAAGGCAGCTCTGAAAGAAACAGGTTCAGGCCTCCAACCCCCCAGTAAAAAAGGGGCATAATCCCCTCCAGGAACACAACACAAACTGTTCTGGAAGAAAACTGTACTCATCCACCTTTACATTTCTTATGCATTAAGTTTCAGTAGCTGCCAAAACATGACTGGCATTTCCCAAACACACAGAAACATTATTTACTAAAGGAAATTGGAGTAATCTCCCTGAACAGCCAGTGTGCCCATAGAGTACAACCCAAGTGACATCCAGAGAGTGCAAGTACTGTGGACTCATGGCACTGCCACATCCATCTACAGGTTTGTGGCTATTTGCAGCTCAAGACAAGTTCAGTGCAAACTGAATGGCCAATTCTCTGCACACAGGAATACCACAGGATTTCCTGTAAAGGCAACTTGCAGCAGAAAGCTCAATGTATTTTGCTCCCCCATTTGACAAAAGTTATTCAAAGTTCCAGAGTAACCCAGCAGAATGTGTTAATTTAAACATCCTAAGTTAAAGGGAAGAAAAAGCCAACCTCACTGTTTCATGTGCCAAACCTCACCATATAGACATGTGCAATTACAGAACTTCCTGAAATATATTTTTGCTAGAAAGAGAAATGGCTAAAGGTTGCATAGGACTCTGAAGAGCCTCATGAAAGGATGAAGGACCGTACCCAAACAACTCACTGAGTGGGGAAAGAAAACCACAGTGCGCAATTTCAGGTGGCACCCAAGCTCTCGAATATCTATGATAGAGGAGGTATCCACATGCAGTGTGTGCCAGCTTGGGTTTTAAACACTGATTATACCTGGAGGCAGTGGGCCACATGTGCCCTGCTGTAGATTTGGCATTATTGGCATGAACCCACTCATTCATTCCCAGATAATATAAGAATTCCAAAAATACCTTTTTTTTTTTTTTTTTTTTTTACAGCAGTGTGTTCTAACCTAAACTGCTCAGTATCTCCAAGAGAGAGCTGGAACCTCTCCCAGTACAAGCGCCCACATCTCCCCCCCTGCAGGGCCTTGGGACAGGCAGAGTTTCTTCAGCTTTCATTGAGTTCTAAATGTGCTCACTCATACAGTTATTTGCGACCTTTTTTAAGGGTGAGTTATTTGCTTCTTTTTTTCTTTCCCCTGATCCTCATGGACCCTAATTATGAATCCAAGGTCGTTATCAGCGATGTCAATTATACAATGGTTGAACAGCTGCTCCCCCTGTTGCCGGCCTAATAGTGCCATGTTGAAGTAGACAGCAGAATTTCTTGTGCCATTTAAAATTTGCTATATCATGAGTTTCTTTTCAATTGCAAAAGCAGAAAAACAGCTTGAGTACTTTTCCTCCTACATCTTTACTTCAAGCTGCTTTTACAGTCCTCAGTACATCCTTCAGCATCTCCTGCCTTAAATACATATCTCCAGGGGAATAAAGGGGAATTTAACAAAAAACAATTTTCCCCAGATGCTACCCAAAGTCATCTACAAACACAAAGATAGGAGCTGCTTTAAAATAAACTCTATTGGAGATTTTTGGCCGTGGGAGTGCAGGGCATGTGGCCATTCACATGTTACAAAGTGCTGTATTCTGTGCTAAAATACAACTATTTTGGGGTAGGAACTCAGAGGCATCTTACTAGAGCAGAGCAGCAACAGCTAATGTTTGAGTCCAGGAAGCAGAGCAGCATTTAGCATGCAACTGAAATGAAAGGGGGCCTTTCTTCACCTTGATATGTAGCAGTTTAGATAACTAGAGGGAGGTAGCCCCAACAGCAAACTATCACAGTTATCAGCGATTTCCTCTTCTGAGCACAGGGTGAGGATTGTGGTGTGCCACATCCCACCATGTAGGAAGTGTTAACAAGCACTGACTTTTTCAAGGCAGGCATATAGCTAGCAAATATCAACTCTTCTTTCAACCAACTAACTCTTCTCCTTTCACATCTTCCATTTATTTTTTCCTTCTTCATCTTGAAAGATGAAAGAATGTAGCTGAATTCACACGGGATGACCTCCTCTGTGACTTCCCTTGCAAGGTGCCATAAACACACACCCCCCAGCACCCCTGGGAAACACCCATTTGCCAAAACAAAAGTTTGTGGAGAAATCTGCTTCAGACCCTCTTTTCTATAAAGCAACGCTGACATAATATCATACAGAGGAACACTGCTGTCTTTTAGTCTGCATATCAAATGTTCATAAATGGGCATCTCTTTTACTGAAGAGCTCCTGGCCTCCTCTTCCCCCTTGTCTCCTTATTTCCCTTTCCCAATTTCTACCTTGCAAAACTCCTGTTGGGGCCTGAGACTGAAGTTGGGCTCTTCCTTATCAAGTATTATCCCCAGAAAGGAAAACCAATGGGCCAATTTATCATTGTCTTGTTGCTTGCACAGTCCTTTCTCTGTCCCTGTCTTTGCGTTGCCCCCTCTTACTGTATTAATGAGGCTAGAAAGCAAATTAAAAAACCTTGCCATTGTCAGTGCAGCCAGCAGCTATGACTCAGAACACACAGAGGATGAAGATCTGGTGAGTAAGATGGAGCTTTTTCTCCCTGCACCCTGCCTTTTCTTTTTAAATAGTCACATTAGAGAACAGAAGAACTTCAAAGAATTTGATCCTTTCTCAAAATTACTATGTCATTAAGGATTTCTGCTGTAGCCACCTTTTTGGCTTGATAGGCAAGGGTCTCCACACTGCCAGTTTTGCATGGTCTAAGCAGCTCTAGAAGCTTAAACACCTCCCTGAAGCCCTCAGGGTTTGAACATCTGGCCTTTAACCATGTGAGATCCAGAACTCTTGATGTCTTTAGACTTTGAGAACTTCTTGCTTAGGCCAAGGGGATGCTGTCAAAATAGACTTCTTTACTGAGTGACTCAGTGCTGCTTTCAGTCCTTGCCAGAAGCCAAGTACAGAGGCATGAGGAAAACAAACAGAAGTTGCTGAAGCATTTCAGAGTTTTCAGAAAAGTTCGGTTCAGCTTTAATTCCAGTAAAGCTCAGAGAAGGATGAAGAAGAAAAATATTTCCTAACCAAATTCCCCATGCAAACACTCTCAGTAGACAAGTATGTGTAAATTTTACACCAGATTTGCATTCTTGGTCAGGACCTGTGAGGTTCCACATCTGGACGATGAACATACAGAACACATGGAAAAATGCCCTGTATCTACCAGCTCAAGTTTTGCCCTCAGCTCTACTCCCACAGCCAACAGACTTCCCTAGAATTGCATAAGTGTTTCAGAGGAAAATTGAGTCTCTTTTTTATTTTCTTTCCCTCTTTTTTTTTTTTTCCCCCTGTTGTTTTTGAAGAGCTATAATCACTTTATGGAAGAGCCAGGCAGACACCAAAGGCTGCACGCACACAAGCATGCTTGCTGGGAACTCTCCCCCAGGAATGCTCAGCTTGGATCTGGCCAGGTTTTCATATAATTCAAATAGTAGAATACCAATTTTGAAAACAAAATCACACAAATATATTTAAGTGTGAAAAACAAAGCTAAATTTGCCTGAAGTTAGATAAAACAAGTTAAGCCCCAGACATGCTTACAAAATCCTACCATGCCCGAGCCTATCTTGGATCTGTATTCCCATACTCCTTTGTAGATTATTTGTTATTAATATCAATTTGATACTGGGGAAAGAGAACCATCAGATACATCATCAGCTTCTTTCCTCCTGCCTCCTCCCAGAAAAAGTACCATAGCTCAAGGTAAGACAGCAAAGCAGCAACATAGTCAGCCCCTAGGCTTGTGATAATGTCACAATGGAAAATAGTACAACAAAAATGTCAATATGCCATGTAAACAAATAATTTAACCTAATCTGGGACAAAGAACACTGAAATACCTTCTTCATGATGCCATTATTTCACAACACCACTGAACAGCAGAGGGAAGTTCACATCCCTGAGAGTGCTGCTGCAATGATATTATTGTAACTTTAACCTTTTAAAATTTCTTTTAAATATAACTGTCTACTTCATGGGGCTTATGACGCTGTGATTTGGAACAATTCAGCCAGCTTAGTATTTATTTTTAAACCATCCGTTTCATATATGTGTATACACATAAACTCAAATCCATCTTAATGAGAATTCCCTAGTCTTTAAAATCACCAAGAAAGCACACAGCCATACATGGAGCTCTAGCCTGCAAACCCAGCAAGAACACAGGCTCTGCAGCTGGACACAGCTACAGCACCTACAGCCACAGCCTCTCCAGGGTCTGGACACATGCTCAGCCCACCTCATCCCATCAAGTCACCAACACTGTACCATCAGTCAGCACAGGCAGCTGCAGAGAAGGGCAGTCATTGCCCCACCACAGATTTATCTTGATCAGCAGGCTATCTGCAGGCTGGTTAATCCATCCAGACGGTAGCCGGTGATAACGTACCTTAATTGCAAGCTGATGTCTTTAAACACAGCTGTGCACGGGGCCTCTCGGAATTGCAGCAGTACAGCAAATCTCAGATGGTGTTTTGTTCCGTCTTTATAGTTATTCAGAGAAGAAGAAGCTTTTTTTTTTTTTTTTTCCCCCTCATAATTTAAAAATGTAAAGTCTACCATCATTCAAATTGTTAATGAAGCAGCTCGTAAGTTCTCTGAAAAATCCACATGACACGCAAAGTCCAAGGGTTACCAATTTAAGGAAATCTTTAGGCTGTCTTCCTTATGCAGAACAAGAAGAGTTAACTCTGGCTTTTACACAAAATAGAGCCTCTGATTCATCATTGCACCAACCAACTAGCACAGTAAGACCAATTTAGGCAGTTTCTAACAGACTACAGAATCCAAACTAGTCAACAAAATTAAACCCAAAACTTGTGCTTTGAGGGGGGGATTCTGACCCAGCCATAAAACAGCAACTGCAAGATTTTCGGTCATTGTTTGTAAAAAATCACACTCCCTTCATCAAGCTCACTGGAGATCCAGAAGACAACTTCAGTGCGTTCTCCCAATTAAATAGCTCATTTGGATCTAATGCGACGTTTATTGACTCCTGGGCATGTATTGATTCTGAATAGGCTACAGCTAAGGCTTAGTAAATGCCTTGGAGATAAATCAGCATGCAGGTAATAAACTGCAGATCACATAAGCAAACATTACTTAATTATATTCCTATTAATATATTGAGTCTATAATGAATTTCTGAGGCATTTAATTATCAATTTGACAAGATAATCTAGGGGTAGTTAATGACGAACCAGTAAATTGTTAAAAAAATACAGACACTTAATAAGTCTCCTAACTGATACTGAATTAACTTGCTTTAGCTGTCTGGTTAAATAGACAGCAGTTAATTACAGAGTGCTTAAACAGTCTCACAATTTTAATATATGACCCTCTTTGCCGTGCAGTAACCATGCAGCAGGAGACACGGGGGTTTCTCCACGTATTTCCTTCAGATGGCCGAATTACTTGCCGATGCAACTTTGTCTTAACAAGATTCAGCAGTTAGGCCTTTATTATTTACAAATGCAATGGATCACTCCCTCTCTTTAGCGATCAGAAGTCATTGTGTGTGTTAGTCCCTGCAGGATTGACAATAAAAGGGGAATTTTTCGCTTGTAGAAGGGGTAACACTTTGGAAATGGAAGCGGTCGCCGTGAAGCTCCAAGTGGTCCTGGACAAGCAGACACACCCTGGCTAGGCTACGTCTGAATAGTGCTGTCTAGATGTTAATGTATATCCAAGAAATATTTTACCCAGTGCTGAAGCACAGCTCCTTCTTTGGATAA
Organism: Actenoides lindsayi; assembly: GCA_025331215.1. Classification (NCBI taxonomy): domain Eukaryota; kingdom Metazoa; phylum Chordata; class Aves; order Coraciiformes; family Alcedinidae; genus Actenoides; species Actenoides lindsayi. The sequence continues at coordinate 2,907 of WTSP01015568.1, read as the reverse complement.
AATCTGACACTTCACTGCAACAACTGGTTGAGCAGTGACTCATGCGTGATGATCATTTGCCATAGTGTTTTGGGAGCATAACAGAAAAAAAAAAAAAGAATAAAAAGAAAAAAAGAAAAGGGGAAAAAAAAGGCAAATGAGCCAGCAACAGAGACAAGCATTAACAGTTCATCCCAGAGGTTAACGAGTAAGGGTAACAAATATTAAAAGCTGTGACACCTTCTCTAGGAATAGCCTCAAGCTGCACTGAGGAAGTGCAGCTTCCTCGTGCCGGGGAAGTCTTGGCAATAGTTGGTTTGAAATGTAAAACACGGCTGATAATCCCGGGGTTGTGCATGAATAAAACATTGTAGATCCTTAATCAGCTGGAGAAAACACATGCAGGTCCTTTAAGCAAAAGACATTCCAGGAAGTAGAGGCAATGTTGCTTGACTCCAGAAGTTCAAAGGCCCCGAGTCACACAGTCTCTCCTAGCATTAGCTTAAAGAGAAATTTTCAAGTGCTGGTTCTTTTAATTTATTTCCTTTGGGGAGCCTCTGAGGATCAAGGGTTTTTTTTTCCCCTCACTAATTATACAGCCTAAAAGCCCTTTCTCAAAAAATAAATAAAAATATTCATGCAAAAGCACAAATCCAGGAAGAAGGGCTTTAAGAAGCCACCAAATGTTATGAGACTGAAAAACTTAAGCAGAAACCCCAGGGACCCTCACTCAGCTATTTACATGACAGTGCAATGACATCAGCAACATCATTCTGCTCTTAAAGTCGTTAGCAGCTGTGGTAGTGTTATGCAGCAGGGTTAGTGGGCACAGTCCTTCCATTGCAGTCTCCTCAAGGTACAAACTCAGGGGAGACAAACCCTCAGCCTGGGAATGAAAAAGTCATCACGAAATGTGTCTCTAGCTGCTACATTTAAGTCATGTCCTGCTCATCAGTGATAGGCCGAGAAAGACTTGAACGGGGTTGTTGCAAGACACAGTTCCCAAGGTCTCATTCTTCAGCTTCTCCCATATGAGAAGAAATGCTTTCTGCCCGCTGTGGTTTGCTGGCTGGGCCGAGGGCAGCTTGGACACCTGAGGAGGCTCTGTTGGCCATTGAGGACATCTCCATCTTCAACTTGAGCAGAGCTGCTTAACTCTTCCTGCAAACCTGTTCTCCTCAAGGAAGACATGAAAAGCCATAAGAAATCCTTGCTACTTCTGAAGTATTGCTTGCTACATGCTTATCAGTGACACAAAGGTAGAGAAAAGATGACATCTTCAAACCTGGGTGTTCCCAGGTCTTGCCCTCTCATTCAGTTACTCCAGGCTCAGCACTGATTTCTCATCCACTGCGGAGTGACCTCTCTTCAAAAGGTCATTTTAGGGCAAATCACAGTAAGACCAACATGTACACCGATGTCTCCTCAGAAACAGAGAGCGGTAGTTGAGGCTGGAAACCATGCATAGCCCTTCAGCTTGTGATGGAAGTGGAACCATGGCTGATTCACAGACCATTCCCTCCACAGGGCACAGAAGGGAAGCAGAGCTGCGTTTAACTCCTTGCTTACTGAACAAGAAGGCAGTGCTTTCCCTGTGCTGACACCAAGCCAGCCAGGGTCACTGGCAGGGCTGTGCTCTGCTGGATATTTGCTCATGCCCAATTGTTTTGGGCATGCCGTTAGAGAAAGCATTTTGCCAGAGGTGTTGTCAGATATCCCACCATCTCCGCCTGTTGAATTCAGCACATGCATCACCAACGTGCTGCGGTGTTTTTCAAAAGCCACTTTTGGTCCCAGCACCCCTTGGGATGTCTAGAAACAGGCTCTCACTGCATGCCAAGAAGCACAAGCATGGCCTATGGTGTTTCTGGGCTGGCTGGTGATGGAGTGGTTGGTCATGGCATGCAGCTGTGCTGCGGCCTGGGAGATTGGCTCACAGCCATGGCCTTCTTAGGAACCTTGGCCCATGCTGCTGTGGTCCAGGGCCAACTGAATGCTGTTGTCCTGCTCTCCAAGACCTCTGCTTCCTCTGACCTATCCCCACAGGCGCCTTCTTTGTGACTTCTGCTCGGAGCATAAAAGATGCTCCCATTGCCTAGGGTGGGCAGCTGCCCTGCTCTACTAGGGCTGCAGAAGTGGACTGTGGGTGCCACTTCTCCTCCCCAGCATGGATGAGCATTCCAGCCTCCTCCTCTTGCCACAGATGGTTGCCGGGGTTTCTCTTTGGCTGCTGTTTTTGGGCCCAGCTGCAGGAGGGCTCTGCTCCAACACAGGCTCAGCTGGGCTAGCACAATGGGAAAACAAAGGCCCGCTCGCTGGGGATCTAAGCCTTTTCAGCCCCGTTTCCTTTTCCGATGCTTTCATTTCCTCCGAGTGAAATGCTGCTGAAAGGAGGACACTGTCGCTGGGGCTGCTGCCATAGGCATGGGGGCTTGGATGTCTCTGGCCGCTTCATCATCTGGGGCAGCGATTTCAAAGGGGCCTTCACTCAGCTCCTCCCTTAAAGATAATATTTCTTCTAAAAGGGTTTACACAGGAAATTGGTAGAGACCCAAGATCACTCTACCTTAGCAGCAGCCGGCTTTGCCTGGCCTGTGTTCCTACAGCAGATCCCAGTAGAGGTGCTGGACATCCTGGAGCGAGCACAGGCAAGAAGTTGCTCAGCAGAAGCTTCCTGATTTTTTGCATTTGATCTACAGCCTTCAAGGCACCCAGCAAACCTAAGGAAGCATTTTGGGGAAGACAGAAGGACCTGGGGTAGTTGGTGCTTTGGCAGTTATGGGGTGGGGTGGGAAAGGGGAGGAGGGAATGAATGCGGCTTGCTTATATCTCATGGCTTTACTGCCACTGCAAAGACAGTCAACACAGGAACCTGTTTTGTCTGTTCTTTCATCAATCCCCCTCTATCAACCCATATATACACATGCC
>WTSP01015566.1:0-65376 GCA_025331215.1 Actenoides lindsayi | reverse complement strand
GAAGAGAAGAGAAGAGAAGAGAAGAGAAGAGAAGAGAAGAGAAGAGAAGAGAAGAGAAGAGAAGAGAAGAAAGAATAGCAAGTGCTTACTGTGGGAGGATATTGCATTATTTCCTGACCTGCTGTCAGGAAAGAAAAAACATTTCATGGGTTGTCTTTTGAGCTTTGGTATGACAGGGCACATGAAATCAGCCAGCAGTACACTCTAAGGTGATGGCAGCCCTGCATTCTTTTAATATGATTTGGCCATTTGTTTCTGCCCTTGCACTGTGTCACCACCTCCATAGCTGCCATCAAGCTCACTCTTGAATGGGGACAACTAAAGCAGTACTTGTTCAAAAATCATCCTTGTAGCACAGAGGCAGGAATAAAGGACCAAAAGTGGGAACTTTTTAAAGCTGGATTTATTGACCAAGATAACGTGATTACCTATCTACACTCGCATAGCATTTACCTACACTTGAAGCACGCAGCCCTCCTCCATTGCCCAATTCAAACCTGTGGACAAAAGGCATCCTCTGCCTTGCAGAGTTAAGGCCCTTTCCTACCTGATCTGCGCTAAGATTGCTTGCCTCTCTCCTGGAATAGCTGCATTACGTTTTGTAAGGGATCCTGTGAGATATGCCACCACGCATGTGCCTGAAATCTGCAGGAGCACATTTTTTTTTTAAAGAGATTTATATAGTATTGGCTGTATATAGACTCAGTAAACCAGCTGCCACTGAATCACTCCGAAGCTCTCAGAAAACATGCATGCTTTTTATGCTTAGTCCTATTAACTGCAAACCGTGATATTTTCGGTAAGTTACTGTTTAGAAATAACTAAACACAATTTTAGGTCAAGATTTGCAAAATCAGGTTTTGATCACAGAGTAATATTGGATACGTTCAACGCAGTGAACAAGAGGTTCAAAAAGATGTTAAGTACTGAGATTTATTTTTTTTTTATGAGTCATCACACTGCTTATACTGAAACAGAGTCCAAACTTCACTTATTTCTCACAGTTGATTAGATTCAAACCAGCTCTCTAGGCATGTATACTGCAAATAGATCCGTCAACTGATTTACATTTGCCAAACCAGAAGTTCTTCAGAGAAACTCAAAGGTGGCATCTTTCTCCAGCAAGGGTGGGGGGGGGGCTTCCATTCTGATCTCAGCTGAGCACTGCCGGTTAAAACTGGTTGTGTATTTGCTTACTCAGAAAACATCAGCATTTGAGAAGTTAAACATACGTGATTACAGGTGTATCTTTCCTTCAATGCCAACTCTAACCCTGAGAAATAGGCAGTCAGAAATTTTCCTTCCTTGCCGCGTTGCCAGAGAAACCTTCCCTGCTGCACGGGACCGCATGCCACAGCCTGTGTTACAGTGATGCCAAAAGGCTCTAATCAGAACGATGCTTTCATCTAGCTAAATGTATAGAGACAGTACAGAAAGATTCAAAGCAAAAAATATTTACAGCGTAAAGCTAGCAGGGCAGACGCTGCATTTACCACGCTTGGATGAACTTCTCACATCTTGCATTTCTGTGGGTTCAGGTAGTATAGGCTTCACAGGATAGTGCACATGATATCAGTTTCCGTAGCTAAATCTTTTCTTTACACATCTGTCAGTTCAGTCCAGTGTGCGAGCTGAAAAACTCTTAACTGCTGTATCTTTTTTTAAACGTGTGAGGTTTTTATACTTGTGAAAAGTGCTGAAGCAAGAGCCTAGGGACTGAAATGCTTCTTGTTTTCAGAGCAGGTAAGCAAGGACGAGCATTAAAGCAAGCTTCCCTGCGAAGCCCAGTCAGTGCAGCTGCTTTCAGCCCCTCGATCCCTTTGCCTGAAAGTTTGTCTCTTATTTTCCATGCTATGTGTTGGTCTAGTAATCGAAACAGCTTCTCCCCATAAATCTGTCTCTCTAACTAGTACATCTTTCTGAAAGCCTTTTCAAAACTGGAGAAGCCCATTTTGCCAAGTGTGAGAACTTTCATGAATCATGTAATACTCTTATTTTTGGTATTGTTTTAAGATGAGTAAAATATTACCACTGACAACAAGATGCTTGATACAGAAGTGATCTATACAGCTTCTTAGGATAAATGTAATGTTCATGTGTTTTTAAGAAGGTCTTCTACAGATATTTTATTTAGTCTTATTTTCCCATACTTTTCAAAAGCTTCTCATTAGAAGGGGCAGCCCTCAAAACAAACTTATTTTTTTTCCTTCAAAGACCCAATTATAAATCCAGAGGTTGAAATAAGCCCTATTTTTTCTTGTCTATATGGCACGCTGACATTTCTCAGAACACCAAATACATGCACTGTTCCTTTTTAGACACGCATTGATGGACAAGTAGATTTCATACTACTTCTAAATGTTTTCATCAGGGTGGCCAGATTCTGTTTTCACAACTGGACATCTCTTTGTTTTCTGAACAGTATATGCTAAGACCATGCACAGAACAGAGCAAGCCTAGCCACTAAGTCACCACAGAAAGTAGCCAAAGACATTTCACTAGAAGAAACACCTTTTTTCATAGACTTCCAGTACTGACTGATTTTTCTTCCCAGCCTACTTCTTTCCATTCCTATGACCGTGTCAGGGCCCTGGCTGCACTAATAGGCCTAAATGGCCCTGACAAATTGATTATGAAGATAATTAATTGTTTCTTTCTAAAAGCCCTGTAATCTGGAGGCAGCAACAGAGGTTGACAAGAGGTTTACACAGAAGAGGGGAGAAAGGGAGGTGGAGGTCTTTTTCCCCCACGCACACCAGAATAGTTGCCACAACTCACATGAAACCACCTCGCTCTGTTGCCTTGCCAGAGCTGCATCATGAGCAGTAAACCCACTCGTTATTCTTTGGCGCAGAAATAAATTAGAGGGGTAATCAGGGAATGCTTAGATCGTTTGGGAAAATCAGTGAAGTAATCTCTACCGACATAAGCACATTCAGCAAGGATTACAAATCATGTATGCTGTGTCTTCTACCTGCAAAGGCACATGACCATATAGCAGTCGGTGCCCTCATTATATTAAAAACAACAAATAAATTCTGAGCTTTGCAAAATCTTTGCTCGGATATATGCAAGGTCAGCTTTACCCACGGCCACGAAAGGCCCAGAGACAAGGGTGTGAACAGTGATGCTTCCTTCCAGCAGTGCAAGCCTCATCTTGCACAACCTGCTAGTGAGAGCCAGAAGAGCAGTAAGGTGAATGTGCCTTCAGAACACCTCGCTGTGTTAGCCCTTGATAATGCCACAGCCCAAGTAAGGAGATCTTAGCGGACCGCCATTTGATGTCACGACTCGAGCTTGATGGTGAGCACGTGAACAGTGTTAATTGACGTACAGGTTTTAAAATTAAAGTTTCATTATGGACGATATTGCATTTAAAAACGAGCGTTTTGTTTCTAAGCGAACAGGTTGGGTTGTGTAACCGAAGGATATCCAACTCACAGCCTTCTTCACGCCGCTACTAAAATAACTCCAGTGGTCCCAAGCACAAGTTGACAGCTCTCCCGAATCTATGTGTCATATATGCAGATAAACTTCTCGATTTTTGATTAATACAATAATTTTCTGCCTTCCTGCCTGCACTGGAAAGGCGAATGCTGAGCTTACATGGCCCTCCTCCAACTCTCCTTCCAAAAAACTGTTGTCACATGCCAGCAGCGGGGAGAGAGAAAGGAACCATCTCACAGTCTGCTCTACCAGTGCTCCTACTGTTCTTTGGACAGTATGCAAACCAGGGTTCTACAGCACCAGCACGCTCTCTGGTTTGAAAGAGCCGGCTCTTGTATTGGAAACTGAAATGAATTCGGCCAAGATACGCACTCCTTTATTGAAAGGCTCTTTGAATGTAAGGCAACTGAGATGCTTTACAAAGCCACGCGTCTGAAGTTGGGAGTCCTTTCTCCGGCCATTCAGCGCGTGCAGCCAGCCCTGGGCAGCACCCCCTTAAACAAACAGGGGGAGGGAGGTTTGGTGGCGGGCCTGGTGCTCACCCACAGCCAGCACTGGCTGGGGAGAAGGCAGCCCCACCTCTAGCAGAGGGCTCCACCGAAGCCCTCCCGAAGAGCCGGTCAGAGGGTGCAGGGAGCCAGGAGCTGGCTCTGGAGGCACCTTCCCCGTGCACCCACCCTGACCTGCTCGGCTCCTCTGCCCCACAGCCCAGCTTCTACCATGGAAACCTTCTTCAGACTCCGGAGGAGCGCGACCCCCCTGCCTGGCGAGTGTTTTTAGAAGCGCCCCTGTTGCCGCAATGTCTCACAAACGAGACAAATGCACCATTACATAACATTATTCCAGTGACACCGCAGTCTTTGCCTCGGAGGGACGGAAGCACGGCAGCTCCCAAGGTTGTGCCACGGTACGGGGCAGCAGGCAGCGCACAGCTGGACGCCGAGAGCGCCGCGGCTCGCATGAAAACAGCGGTGTAACACGGCGCTTGGCTTGAGGATATCCCCTTAACTCCATCAAAAAGTTATGCATCCATAAATCTTGAATGACTTGCAGCACAAAAAACAAATTGCTAGGCCGCCAGCTGAGATTTCAACTCGTTTTGAGCCTCCAATTATGCTTGAACAGGTCCTGAAAACAGAAATCTGTTCCTGACTGCGTAGCAAAGCATGGAACGGGCCAGACAAATATTGTAGTAACCTTCATGAGCAATCCGAGTTCTTGTGGAAACTATCCTCTGCCCTTTCTCCTCTCTGGGGAAGTCAGTACTGAATAAGAAAACATATTTTATAATAAGATGCTCCAGAAGTTGACCAGTGGGGTTTTATTCTCTTTTTAACATTCATTTCAATATTTTAAACAAATACTTAATTCCTGATGTTATCTCTCCCTTCTCTGCTATACGGAAGAAGCATTTAATAGACGTACTTTGATGTAAGCACAGATTCACAGACAGATAATGTTCTTCTGAACAAACTCGTTTCTGTAAATATAAATGCAATGCAAACATAACTGGCACAGTCCTCTCTCTGGTAACAGCTGTGATTAAATCACACCTGCTTCTATTGTCAGGGCTGTTTATTAACCTCCACTTTGCAACGAAAGGGCACACAACTGGGACTACACCCCTATTTTAGCAGCAGCAGGATACAGATGTTCATTCCGGACGGCACTAGCCTCACATCCCTGCTGCTCTGTAAATGGCTCAGAGCCAGTCTTCTGCATTTTTCTTTTCTAGTCTTTGGGTTTCTTTATACGGAGGTCATTTGCCAGGCTCTACGTGTTTGCTGTGTTCTATATCTGAAGGAAAAGGAGTGTAAAATACGTAGCATGAAGCATACTGCTTTTCAGCTTTCCTTTTTCAAGCATTTTCTGGCTCCGTTTTAGAAGAAAATTGTCACTGTTCACTGAGAATTTTCTTGTATTGTCACCTTTTCCTCCTGGAGAAGGACTGCTGAGACACAAACAGCACCAACACCCAGGGTCTACCACAACCATGCTCAGTGGCCTTGTGTTCATCACTTCACTTCTCTGGACATCAGTAAAACATCAATGGGGGTTATGTGGCCAAATTACTGTCTTGAAGAAGCCTTTTATGTGCTTCAGAAATTATCTGGTGGTACATAAATGCACAGTACTGCTCCAAAATTGTAACTGGGAAAGAAAAAAAGAAGTTAAATATTGGTAGCCACGCGTGCAACTTGCACGTTCAATTGTTAGTATTTTCAGTTCATTTTTTCTCTCCTGATGGAATGTCTTAAAAGTGCATGTTACTTCTGCAAGGTACCTCATTGTAGCTTATTATGTACTGGCAAAGTCTGGGGTTTGCCAAGTTGTTCTTCACAGAAAAGGCCACTTGTGGTCATAAAATTCTTCCACAGTATAAAGTTTTTGCAGATACAGTGCAGACGGTCCAGGCTTTTTTGAAAGCAACATTACACTGTGAATTACAAACTGATTTTTAATTTCTTCATGGTATCCCCTCAATTTCTCCTTCAGCATTACAGCTCTGTAATCTCTCCCTTCGGAGGTTTCCAAGATCAGAGGGGCTACAGCCCTGAGCAACCTGCTCTGGCCTCAGAGCTGACCCCGCTTTGAGAGGAGGTTTGAGCCCTCATTAGGTCCCTTCTAACCTGAATTATTCTACAGTCCAATGGGTACTGCTTTCTCCTAGTCACCATCAGGATCTCTGAGGGTTTTCAGCTCTATATTGACTTGTTTTTGCAACAGAATATACCTGTTAGGTTCTGCACATTTTCAACCTCTGCAACAGGCTTCCTGAAGTATTTTCTACCTGCAGTGGATGCCACTTTTTCCAGCTTCTCAAGTAACAGCAGTGAGCTATATCATACCTTATTTCCCCCCTTTCTACTGTCTGACAGGAGACCATTACTGCCATTTGGCAAACACTGTACCTTTACTTTTTCTTGCTCCTTTATTCCTTTCTCAAAGAAATGTAGGAGTTATAAAAAGCAGAGTGGCTTTGCACGCACCTGGGTGAGAATTCCTCCTGTCTTTAAAATATAATGTGAGAACAAAATAACGTAGATAGAAAACTTAGTAAAATGACTGCTGGAGCCTGGAACCCAAAGAGAAAAGCTCAAAAATTATCAACTAAGACACAATTGTTTTTACTTCCACCTCATCTGTACTTAGATTTTCCAGCAAATTGCTGTTGATATTCTACCTCCTTCAAGCACCATTCACTATGCAAAGAAACACTTTCAGTGTTTTTACTTTTCTGGGTTTAATATTTGTAATGCTAGACCAAAATATCCTCTTGACTTTTTTTCTTTTTTTTTTTTTTTTCCCCTCCCTTGCAAATAAGCTGGTATAAATGGCTCCAGTGAGTAATTTTCCTTAAGGGCCACTACATAAGTCTGGCATATTTTCTGACTATCCGCATTACTGAAGGTTGCTTACAGCTCTGAGCAAAACAGCGAGAGTCCTGCCATCCTCATGATCAGGCAGCCAGGGAGACAAGTCTTTGGATAAATCACAGAAAAAAAGAACTCTCTGCACAAACTCTTGCACACTTTTCAGTTTGCTCGCCAAAGCCCGTCCACACTGAACGCTCCTGGTAGATACGGGATATGCAAGTGCAGCAATCCACCCCTAATCAGTGAGTCACCACAGCATGATTGTCCTATGATTAAACCACTTTTGCTTCCTTTTGCTGTAGCCACTCCACGTTGGAGCCTTTCCAAGCAAGTCCACATCCTCCTGCTCAGAGATCTGTTGGTCAGTACACCGCATTTGAGATCATAGCGCCAAGGACTGTGGGACTGAGCTCTACTGGAAGGCAGTAAATCACAATGCCAAACTTAATAACATCCACAGTTTTCTGTTCATCCTCTTATCCAGTTCATCCAGGACAATCAGCACCATTTTCCAGTTGTGACAGGCCACGCGGAGGAAGCACTGTTAAGTCATTTTGCTGTCATGATAATGACTACAAAGAAGGCACTGCACGTCTCAGAGATATAATGACTAGGAAATACCGGAGAATCACAAAAAAGATGATGCTAAAATGAGGGGCTGGAAGGTGGGCAACGGTTGTTTTGGGGACTGTAATGTACTCAGGTCTACTTTCATCTATGTAAACTTAATTCCCAGATCAAACTGATCCAGTACTGAAGTCAAAGTGGCAGATAACTTACAGCAAACTATGGGCACAAGACGAGTTTTCTGGAAAAAGCCCCAAACAACTACAATAATTGTGTAACAGCCTCTAAAACTCTGTCTTGCTATGGAATGGTGAGCAGCAGAGAGGACTGACGCGCACAGTGGCATCCCAGCTCTGCCTCAGAACCCCAGCAATGGGGACAGCCACAACTGTCTTTTGTTCCTTGTAAAGTATCTCTGGCTCTTTGTTCCGTACCCCAAGATTTTTGTGCCTTACAGATAAAAATCTTATCAGCCAGAGACTGTTTTCCTCTAGCGTTTTACGGACTGTTTCTGCTCCCTTTCAGACGGTGCCGAGAGGCATTTTCTGTGTGCGTTGCAAACTGTTATCCACCCTAAGCTAGGCACTGCCGTAAGATGCTTGTTTCCTAGGAGTGTATCTCATTTTTGTTAGATGTTTGCAAAATGGTGGTGTCCTTAAAAGAACAACCGCATCATGTAGAGGACTGAAGGAAAACTCTAATTTAACTCAAGAGCCCTAAAGCTGCCTCGGTTCAGACTTGTTCCCAAGAGAACATTGCTGGGAGCCAACTACCGCTGCTGCCTTCTTTGCTTGCTGTTGCTGGCAAGACTGAATCTATTTTTTACTGACATGCCACTTATAATATGCTGTGAAATGCAGACAAAATGCGAAGAGAAATCGCAAGCTATCTTGATAAACATTTGGCATCAGTTTCCAGTGCTTATAAATAGTTTCACGGTGCTCTGAGCTCAGGTAACACAGGGAAGACAGCACAGTGCTCCTGAAAACGACTTCAAGATCTTGTGATGAATATGTTCTGTAAATGCAATTTATTACTGTAAACATTTTTTTGCTCCATTCACAATTTGCTTATCTTTCTCCAAACAGAATATGAAATGTCTCGAGAATACTGTATGGACAGCCTATACTTTGCAGCTCTGATTTTAAACAGGGATGTCCCGCTCTGGTCAATCTACTTTCACCCTTGCTCTCTCTGATGTTCCTCCTGATCCCCAGACAGGAGCTGCTCTCTCATTTGTGCTGCTTCAGCAACCTCAAACTTTTGACTTCCTTTAACCTACTGAATCACTTCCTAACTCTACGTGATGCCTATAAACCTCTCTTCACCTGAACTGGAAGATGAGCATTTCAACCAATTTTCTCCACTGTACCAAACTCCCATGCTGGAATGAAGTTTGCAAGGTCGTGATTTTGGCTGCATTTCAAATCCAGCTTTTTATTTCTTCATCTCTGTCATTTTCCTTCTGTCTTGCTAGGTAACAGCCTATGTTTACTTCGCTAGAGTCTATACCTCTTTCTTTCATTTTGTAAATAGTTTCGAGCAACCACAAAAATAATGTTATCTAAGGATGCAGGTACATTTACAAAATGTCACAAAACCATGTTTTTGGCAATAATCCCAGAGCAAAACAAAGACATTTTGCGAAGGTCTCCATTTAAAAATAAATTCTATTCTAAATCAGGGGTCCCTCTGCTTCTTCAGAGGAATGGGTGCTGTCATTCCTTACACAGAGCTATTAGCACCTCACACACAGTAATATCTTCATTGAAATGAGTCAAGAGTCATGGAGTTACAACACTGCCCTGTATCTACGTTATCTTCTCTCACACTGCTCAGAGTGCGGCCTCCCATCTGCTGTCAACCTCCCCCTTCCCAGTCTGCGGTAGCACAGCAACCACAGCAATCATCCGAAAGGAGAAAATCATCAGGATGCTATTTACCTCATTTTCAGTTTTCTTTTAAAAGAGTTAACAGCTGGAAATAAAGCTAAGAGGCAGCAGCTGCTTATTCATGCAATCTAACACTAAGGAGAGCACTGGAGTGGCTCTGTGGAAGAATCAGTGGAGTTTGTTCATCGAGCGCAGGCGCGGAACCGAAGAACTTCAAACCTGTCATTCCATTCAGTACCCCGCTCACCAGGTGACCCCGAATAACTAAAAATGAGGTTTTATCTGTCAGCAGAGGGGAAGGCACAAGTGACTTGAAGCTGTATCTGTATTGCCTAAATGCTACCCGTGCCCAGGGTTACGCCAGTTCAGCGTGTAGATGAGCACAACGCTCCAAGCGTACTTCATCACGGCCTCAGTGGACCTCCTGCCATGGTTACTGGAACGGGAAAAACACGGGCCTCCTGACATCAAGCCTATCAGGGGGGATTCTTTCGTGGACTCTCGCAAGCCCTCTGCAGTTCTCCAAGTCACTGCAGCACACAGGAGCACAGAAGGAAACTGGAGTCCCAGCTGAGCTACGTGAAAATGGAATCAACGCTTACCCCTCAGTAAGACAGTCTGTTTCCTTGGCTGACTGACTGTCAGAAGCAAAAAGCTCTGTCAAAATTACATTCGTAACCTGAAAAATCAAACCCTGTGTAAGCTAAAGCTGCTCAGGGGCCAAGGCACTGGAGAAGTGCTGGAGGACCAGGCAGGCAGGCAGCAGGGCACTGTTTGGGGAATGCCAGGCTTCCACATCCTTCTGCATGCCTGCTGCTTGTGACAATGCTGTGGTCTTAGCAAAAAATCAGCTGCTGCCCAGACCATTGTTACTTCTGCTTTGTTTGTGACTATTTTCCTTAGAATGCTACTAAAATTTTCAATGTTTCCTCATCTGAAACAGCTGGTATGAAATACTGACATGGTACTGTACAGATATGCTCAGACATACGCAGAAGACACTCTTAAATGTCAGCCTCAGTCATTTTACAGCCAAACAGTGCTGTTCTGTAGACTGATTCCAGTGCCATGTGGAATGAAGGGATGCTGGATATGGTATTACAGTGTTTCCAGATTCCCACTCTGCAGATGATCATGGCATTTTCCACATGACTCCTACTGTAATACCAGAACCACATAAGTCATTTATAAGTAACTGATATGTCACAGCACCTTGTAGCGTGCTGTGCAGTATTCAAAGCTGAACAGACAATACAAAAGAAACATTAGCATGTCTCCTTGTTTTAATTTTATATAGAGCATATATGTATCCAGAAAAAGTAGAAAAGCAGAATAAATACTGATGGGTCAGGTAGCACGTGAAAATGTCAGAGCTTCCATTAAATATGATAATCTAAAAAGCAACAGAGTTGCAAAGGACATGTCCACAGAAAACAGAAGGGTGTTTTGTGGTGTGGTCAAGGCTCTGAAAATACTGCTACCATTGATCTGAATTCACCTGTATAATTTGGAATGACTTTGTTACCGGAGAAAGAGGTGTCTAATTGCTGAGAATGACCTTTCTGTCTTTGCTTTCCATTCTCTTTCTCCTTCCATTGCGCTAAACAGATATACACTTCATTTTTGGTCTTTTCTTATGACAAGATGTAATAAAATAACTTTCAAAAAATTAGTATCAGGAAATAGGGGTTGAAAATATCAAGGAATACGAAGAAAAACGTATGCCTAAGAGAATATGGGGTAAAGAACAAGATCCCACCAGCTTTTAACCTCAAAGTACTCAATGCATTATGCAGAATTGTCCACAGCAAAAAAATAACAAAAAAAGAACCACCACTAAGCACTCAGGACATACGAATTTTTTTCAGACATTTTCTGTTTGCTTCTAAACATATTTCATTTCAATGCAAAGCTTCATAATTAACTTCTGCCTTTAGACAAGGAAATTCAGGTGCTAATGTTTCAGGTGCCAGTATCCCAGGCATATAAAGAGAGAACTACAGTGCCCCCTCCACTTCCTTCCAGCTGCAGCTGCCTGTGTAGCCCAGGTCAATCTCAGCAGCAGCAGCAAATGTTGCACTTCCATCTTAGAAAAAAACTTAGTGAAACACTTTCCTGAGTGACCGTGAAACAAAACTGCTCCAGAGTGCTCCTGGAACAGACAGAACACGGCAGCAGCTGAAGGGGAGTTTCTGACACCACCAAGGCAGTAAAGGATAACCAGATTGTAATTCCAATCCAAATTGGCAGTATGCTCCCTTCAACGAGTCTGACACATTTCCACTGTGCCTTGGTGCAAGAGCAACATCAGAATATTTGATCTCATACTGGAAATGTGCTCACGTGGGAGTGCCAGACTATTCCAGCTCGGCCAGAGCTGGGGCTCTGTGGACGAGGAGGGCAGCTCTGGAGCAGAATACAATCTCTGAGGAGGCAGCAGCACTGCAAGGGAGCCACTTCACAGCTGGGATGTCTTCGTTTCAACACAGCTCACCTTTTCTGAAGCTAGTATCAAATTATCAACAATCTTTTACACGTATAAAGGAAGTGCTCAGTAATCACAGATCACTACAAAGAGGTGGATTTCTTGCCTTGTACATGAGTGATAAACTAAAGAGTTGCTCTTACATTAGCCAGTGGTACAGATTTTGCTTATAAAGCCCATGGCATATAAAAATAAATTCATACCTGCAGTATAGGTTTAGTGTCAACACATCAGTGATTGTGGGGAAAGTGGATTTAAATCGCCCATTTGGCCCCTGAGGTTTAGTCTCTGGTGTCATTCAGAAATACATCAGCAAAACTTCAACTAATTATATCCCTAAAGACCTTAGCTGAGTTTCACAGGATCCAAAAGAACAGGGGCTCAAGAGAACAGACCTGAGCTGAAGTCTTGCTTTCTCTTTTCCACCTGTGATCTGCAACTCAACCAGAGCCTGGCAGTGAAGGTAGCTGTGCTGGTTTTGTGTCAGCATGCCAGCTGGGGAATCCCTATGTAACTAGTTAAGCCAGTTCTGAGCTTGCAGTTGCCAACAAAGCACCCTGAATTAGCCAGTCCAGTTGAGCACAGCAACTGGATTATGCTGTTGAATATTACAAACAGTTTGTTTTGTTTTTTGGGTTTTTTTTTTAACTCTTAATCTGCTTATCAGTGAGGTCTATTAAGAAATACAGCAATTCTGAACATTACTATAGGTAACCACGCATAGATCTAGTAGCTTAGGCAGGTGGCAACCACGTCTTTAAAGAAAACTGTACATTGGTTTAAATGATGGAGACAGGTTTGTAAAGAAACATGAAGAAGAGGGAAACATTCCTTTTTTATTATGTGAACTCCCACATGCGATGTCATGAAGAATTTGTGTGGGAACTTATTTACAAAACTGGGACTCGCTGTCATTACACTGCACTGAAGCTGGAAAAAACTAAATAAATTACCATGCTGTAAGTCAAATGTCACAGCAGAATTTAATATGCTGGAATTCCTGGAAAGTGTTCTAGTGCTTTCAGCTCAAACAGCATACGCTGCTTTTTATAGGAAGGAATTTTAATTATTATTAGTTTCTGGCAATCTCCGTTGTCTGTTGGCATTTTCTAACCCACAGAGATTAAAACCTGAAGAGAAACAGAAGGTGGCAGGAAAGGGAAGAATGCCTGATTGAAGTACTCAATATCTATTTGTCCACGACTTACTAATATAGGTATCTGAGTAGGAGTACAAAATCAAGACATTATGCCCATCTTCTTCCCAAATGTGCCATTATTAATCAACTGAATTCTCCTAACAGCAAAAACAGGTCAGAGAGAAGCGGGGAAGTGACTGAATCACATGGCAGTGCAGTAGATGGACTGACCAAAGACTAGTAAAATAGTTTGCCTAGAGAACAGAAAGGAATCCTGGAAAGGTTTCTGCTTCCACCAAAGTGCAGTACCAGGAGCCCATGGCAGTTAGTCTTTCTGGATTTATGGGTAAATAAACCCAGCAGGGCTTTCAGTATGAAGACATGTTGACACTCCCATGTTTCCAGTCTCCACCTCACTTCTCCTTTTTACTTTTCTATCCATCCATTATCTCACAAGGCAAGTACAGCCACAGTTCACCAGGTCTTGGTCTGTATGCACTGCAGCTGCCCCTCGGCTCTCCACGCTGCGTGCCACTGTGGCTGCCACAACGAAGCCGTCGATGAAGAACATCAGGCTCGGACAATTCCTTCCTATTCCTGTATCCTATGACCCATGTCCTGAATGAAGAACATCAGGCTCGGACAATTCCTTCCTATTCCTGTATCCTATGACCCATGTCCTGCCCCCTTCCACCCAGATGCTGAATGGCACTTCATATTCTCCTGCCTACTGTTCACCCTTTTTCTCACACTGCTCCAGACTCCAGCGTGTACTTTCTGGCTGCAGACTGTTGACTCTTTCTCAGCCACAGTGAGGATGTGACTCAGGTTTGCTGCTAGTGGCAAGAACACACTCACATTTTGATGAATATCTGGAAGGAATACTTCAGAGACAGCAATTTTGACTGTGGCAGCAAGGGAATTATTATAGCAGCAACTAAGGTCAGCTTGCTCACTGTGTGCATACAGCAGCGAGTTGCAGCAGAGGTGAGTATCAAAGAGATGAAGCAATGTTACCACGAGGCTCCACGCCTTCACCTGATGACTTGCTCGCTCTGAGCTCTCAAGCTGGTTTCCCTAGTGATGCTCTTCACCAGAAGCCTTTTTTTTTCTTGGGGGAACAGGAGAAGGAGAATCTTGGGAGAGTTCCTGCGATGTGACAGTGACAGTGGTATTTCTGAACCGAGCAAACTCCAAGCAACAAACTGTCCCTCTGAACACTCAGGCAAAATGTTCTGAAGACCTGCTCAGCACCAGATTGATGGGAGGCCCTGTGCTCCACCTCCTCGCTCCAAACCACACTTCGAAAATGTAAGGAAAATAAAAAGAACAGGATGCTAGAAACTAATTAGCACTTCCTATTATATTTGTGATTGCTGATGCAAGTTTCAGTATAAAGAGGCAGCAGTTTCCTGCTAGGTGACTAAATTCACAGCTAGGAAGAATCCTGGTTCCCCTGCACTTTGGCATTTAATGTAGCGTGGCAGTGCAATACTGTCTGTAAGGAAAGGATTTGCTCAGTAACCTTTCCCCCTGTACAGAGGACTGTTTCCGCTTTTCCCTGAGAGGGAAAACCTTTGCACGAGACAAACCCAAAAAACATCACAGTGTAACAAAGCCGTCAGGATTTCCTAGAGTGGTATGAATTATATGCTGTTATCTTATATCCTATATGAATAATAAAGCATTACACAACTTATAAAACTACTAGATTCGCAGATTTCCATGTTGTAAGTTTTATATAAAAGCAAAACTTTGATTTTTTTTTTTTTTCATGGAAGCTTTTTCAATGCAAAAAATGTACCAACATCCAACAGGCAAAAGCTATCAGATGTCAGTGTTGTCCTTGTTAATCCTTTTCCCCTGGGAAATGTTCTAAGGCTCTGTAGGCTGCTGTGCTAAGCTCCCCTTCAGCACATAAAATTCATCCAGATATCTGCAATGACAAAATTCCTACCAGATCATTTTTGGTCTTCTAGGAGGGACTGAACTCCTTGCCACTGAAGAGATCACTTTGTAGTTAGCAGTCTAACAAGCACTCTTAACAACCAACCTCTTATCCGTATTTCTCTGGGTCTGCCTCTACTTTCCCAAGTCTTGAAATTTAATTCTACAACTGAATTTTAGCTGACTGATTAGGTTAGGTGGGGAGGGAAGCACTGTTCTTGCACATCACTGTTTCTGCTGCTTATTTTACCACGTCACCATCACAATGTCTAAAATTTCCTTTGGAAAAGCTAAAGAAACTGCTTTCTGGACACAGAACAGCATCTCATTTACTCAGGAACAGTAAAACCGTCTCGTACATGCTCTTTACCTTAGAAACAATCGTGAAATCCAAGATGCTAACATATGGTCTGTGCCCTCCTCCAGCCTCAGTAGGCCAGGGCTACGTAAAACTCCACATCCATTTAAAGTGATTAAACTTTAATAATAAAGAAAACTTGCCTGAGTGGTCTCAGCTGTAACCTTTCCATTTATCACCTGCTACTCCCAGGCAGATACTCTCACAGATGGGAGGCACTGCAGATCAGAAATCACAAAACTCACAGGCGCTGAGGTACAGAAACAGCACAGCAGAAATGCATTGTCTCCATTTCCCACAGGCCTCATTAATGGGTAATTACTGTTTTTCTTTGCAAGCACTTTGACATCTGAAGGCCCAGCAGCGTGAGGATAGCCACTCTGCTGCAGCCCAAAACAGAAGCGAGCAATCAGGCCACATTAACCGAAGAGGTGCAAAGGCGGGGTACCAAATTCGAAGAGTTACTACAGGTGCGGGAAGACGGGAGGTGTGAGACTTGATCCTCTTGAAATGATGGAGAACTGAACACAGCACGTCTACAGACCACACGCAATGGCGAGCACTGACAAGTCCCTGCGGGTGCTTGGGATGATGGGGCAGCACCTGCACAGGCGCTGGGCACGTCACAGGGGCAACTCGCTGCGTGGTGCTCCCTATGCGAGCATCCCGCCGAGCCAGGCCCTGGCACGGGGCCTTTTACCAGGGCAAGAGCACGTGCAGAGACAACGGTGAGGAACGTGCCAGCCCCTGCCTGCCACCTCCCAGCAACTCAGCACTACCACCTTCGGCCACTCAGGGCCGACACTGCTCTGTGCTCCCCTGGAAATGAGGAATTTGAGCAAGGGCAGGAGGCACAGAAGCGCCTGGCACGTGATCCATACGAAATACTGCACCAAAATACTGCAAGGCATGAGGCATGAGGGAAGAAACCCAGAAGGAACACATACTACTCCATCTAAGAAGCCTGATTAAAAAAAAAAAAAAAAGAGTCCCAGATTGTGGATTTTATTATATTTCAGTTTTAATTCCTTGTTGGCAATAACTAGTCTCATTGCATTGCCTTTCATTTCTCCTCAGGTCTATCTGCAAGTTTAATACAGGTCTTTGTGCATGCTCAGGACTTGTTCACTTAATTGAGTGAAACTAGAAGCCACAGTTATGCCAAAAGGTTTTATTAGGATATTAAAGAATAATCAGCAATCTTTCCCCAACCTCTACCCAATTAGATTGCGCAAAGATTTAGCTGATGTTTTATTTAAAGACGGGCATAATACACTGTCTACTGCACTTAAAATCAGTCAGACATGAGAAACTCTACAAGTATAAGGTCTCCTCACTCAAGAAAATAAAGGAAGGCAGTGTAGAAATATCTGTACTACCAACATACCCCGTGAAATTCCAGTCCACAAAGCTGTGCTTATATTTACAACCTTTCCTGACGGGCCTGTGTCACAAACATAAAGAGTCAGAGAATGTAAATCCTCCTTGCAAACTGTGATCCCGTGCCAGTATTACACATTGGGGTATTTTTCACTTGTGTAAACTAGCTAAGAAATCCACTTATGTTCCCAGTTCATCCTAACAAATCCCTAAGTATGTTGACATTATGCTCTATGATACATTTTTTAGTCACACGTACGTTACTTGCAACATCTCTTCCAAATTAATTTGAAGGTAAAGCTCTCTACTTCAGCCTTCTAAAAATGGACTTCACCCACCATTTATCAGCTGAATAAATGGACTTCACCCACCATTTATCAGATGATTAATTACTGGCTCCAAGTTGTCCGGGGGCTGGCTTCATAAGCAGGAAAAATTTGGCAGGATGCTCCACCATCAGTTCTGGCTTCCCTCTTCACATGTCCTCCCTTCAATCAACATATTCCTAATTGTTTTCCCCTTTCTTTTCCATTCCTTACTATAGCCTATAGTCACTCTCTTCTTTTGTTATGCTCCCCTATCCTGAACTGCTCCACACACAGTTACCTTCAACTAATTTTAGGACGCAGCTTGCCTCGTTGTGTCGCAGTCATCTCTAAGATCACTTAAGCAGAACAAAGGGCAAATTTAAGCAATCAACTGAACTCTGAGGATGAGAAGCAGGGTGGAGAAAGCCTGTGCTGTTCTAGGAGAGGCGGTGTGGAAATCAGGAACAGAAAGCTCAGTTCATATGCATCTGAACAACTTGAGCCTGGACTGGGGCATTTGATAATGGTGGCATCTTGCTCATGGTGCACTGAACAGGCTGTTCAGCTGCAGTCCCTATGGACCAAATCCCTGCTTTCAACAGAGCAAAGCAGCAAAGATTTCTAGCTGTAAGAGCTGGCAGTACAATACACAAACCTCTCCACCACACTTTCCCCGATGGGCCACCAACTTCACTGGAGGCCACAGTTTTTAATTCCTTCCCCTAGAGCTAATTCCTTGATTAAAACTGGAAAACCAGGTGTCCCTGGCTACAGCTCAGTGTCCCACCCACGTGAGAGTTCAAAACCATCTGCAGAACAATGTTCAGATACCGACCAAAACAAAAATTTCTAACATAGCTTTGCCAGCCTGGAAATGTAGTTAAATCTCAGGCGAGCATTATTCCGCTCTACGAGGTTTCAGGAACAGTTCACAGAGCCTAGAAATCATTTGTGTATGGCCTTGAAACTAAGCACTGCCATCAGTCACCTTCACCGTGCAGGATTTTCTCCTGTTCATATACAGACACACATGCCTTCCTCAGAGGTTGCTTCTGGAGAATATGTGATGTCATTCTGAACACAGCTTGCCTTCCCAACGACTATTTTTTGTCTACGCTATACTTCAAAGAAGCCAGCCTAGTTGGGCTATGTCGATGGGTTGGGTACCTGCCTGGCATCAACCTGTATGTGAAAGCAGGAAAACTTTATCATTCTGCTGAAGTATTTCCAACCTGTCCTCTGCCTGCCAAAATATAACCCTTTAATGCAGGCTGCATATGACTTGCCCCTCAACTGCAGATCCTGTCAACTTGCATTATTCATGGTAACAGTAATATTTAAGAAATACCCTCTAGCAAAAAGCTTACACTGTTTGTTTTTTTTTTTAGTTTGAGCAGACTAAATACCAGATTAGCAACAGTACCACCAACGTATCTTAAACATTAATCGCTCGAAATGGAATTCTGTTTTTGTAATTCCTTAAACCTATTAATAGTTTACATCACATCCTTCACATTCACCTAAACATCGTATTTTTAACATTAAAACGATTTTGTGCTTAGTAACAGCAAGTTGTAAGAAGAATATGAATGGAAATAAAAAGAGGTAAACAGTATTGAAGGGCTATTCGTTCTGTCATCGAAGTACAGTTAACATTTCTTTATTTCATCTTAAAATATACTTCTGACTGCCACTGCCAACTCTCAGTTCACTAAGGAAAATCTGCACACAAATCTTTATCATTTAAATTAAAAAGCCATTCCCACGTTTTAGTGACAAAGAGAAAAGAATTGTAACCTGAAAGGACACTGGAAATACGCAATGGTAATTTATCATAATGCCAAACTGATCTTTCCAGATGAAGTAAAAGCAAAACCTGACAAATCTATCTCCTGACTACCAGCAGCCTCCAGTGAAATGATGACAACACGACTACATCGCTTCCTCTTACATGCTGATTTACAATACGCTTTGCTGATGGTATTTAAACAATAGCTAGTGCCAAACGGGACGGGCAGTGCTGATTATATTAGCAGTCTTCTTGTGCAAAATAAGAAAGCGTCTGTTCATCATTTTTCTAGGTTTCCTAGGAAAACAAACTTATCTTATCATCTTGTCTACCTGCTACCTCTACCCAACTGACAGTAGAAGAGTCCTGAGGACAAGGCAGCTGGGAACACTGAACAATTGAGAGGCTGTCTTTAAGGGGAAAGATATGGCAGTAAGAGATGCAGGGCACTCAGACACTAACAGCAAATCACAGGTCAGTATTTCTGCTGCTAAAGGAGAAGCTTTTTCTCAGCTGTCAAAATTTTGGGTAATATTTTGGGTTTGTACACTCTCCTAGGGTCAATAAAAAAAAAAAAAAATACCTGTTTTCATCTCTTTTCTGAAACTAAACCTATGCACGTATACATGAATGCAAATAAAACTGAAGGACAGAAGAATTCTCCTATTCAGGAACCCTACCACAGGTTTCAGTTGGTCGTGCTGCAAAGGTTATAATCCAGTGATAAGAAATAATAACAGAGAGGTAGAGTGAGAACAGGTATTTTAACTGGTATCAGACAAAAAGTACTTTATCTGTATACAGATAATGTGGAACCAATTTTGTACCGTACAGAATCAAATGACAGACAAAATAAAGATCTTCATCAAAAGTCTGACATTCCTGCCTTTAAATTTAAAAGCAAAATTCAGCTTCAAATGGGAGCACATGTTCTTTGGAAAGGCAACATTAAGTTTATTTGTATGCCAGCCAAAATAGACCTCAATATGCGATCTCTTCTAACTAAAGCCAGAAACAACTTCTGCCTAACTGTGTGCACAGGTCCTTTGCTGGGCCAGGAAGTAAGAGTCATACACTCGTGGCCCACACCCTTAAATACCTCTGTAGAGCACCAGCCAGGAAGGTGCAGCACACAGCCACTATAAACACTGTATTTCATATCATCTGGAAGCAGCACAGCTCACTCGCCTCCCACTCTTGCATGGGGTCATGAATTTCCTGGCATGCACTAATAGCATTCTCCACAGAGTGGTCCATCACATACAAACAAGCACATTTTACTGCAAATAAGAAACGGTGGTATGAAATAAACTCAATATATACACTAGAAATGTAGTCGGTATCGTTCACAGACGTTTTGCTGTTGTTACAGGCTGCAAAGATACATAAAACATCTCGCATTCACAGTCTTGACATTAAAAAGGCAAACATTTGGTACTTTTGCCTGAAACTCCGCTAAAGGCAACACATAGTTGCTGGAGTTTAAAAATATCCCTTCTAAGTACTGTTTTGGGAAACTATAAATAGTCCGGTACAAAAATTTAATGTAACGACTCTATTATTTTAATAAATAACAGAGTAATCCAACATTAGGTGTGGTCTTAAGGTTACAGATTTCACAGACTATTAGGAAAAGATAAAACCGAGGACAAACCCTTGCATGAAAGACGTGTGATGGAGCTGAAGGAGTGACTTTCCTCTTGCTAATAAATCATGACCACCATCAGACAGTGCATCAATCAGCATCGTTCAGCTGTGAAGATTTCTGGATTGTGTATCAGAGGTTTTAACAATCTGCCTACGTAGCTCGAGCAGTACTGAGTTAAGGAAACATCTTCCTCTCACATAATTCAGTTGGACCTGTTCCTGCTGCCACTAAGGCCAACAGAAGCACTGTCCCAGAATTCAGTGAGAGCAGGGCAGGATCCAAAGCTGTGGTGAGATCAGTTTTGCTGTTTATGTTAGTGCTGTAACTATCACTCTCCAACTGGAGATGATGCGATTGATGGTAACGAGACTTATCAACACCAATTCCATTTGCAGCCTGGCCTTAATCCAAGGTGTCTACAGCAGTGAAGTAAATTACATTCAGGCAAATTAAGGAATCAATTCACTAATCAGATTTTAACTTTTATTCCCATCAAAAAGTTTCCAGCCGTGCAACTTTTGTTCTAATATCATTCTACCCATTTAGGCACTGAAGCAATCTCTTTAAAAATCATATACATAGAGAGAGAGAGAGATAGTTACACACATTCATGGAAAGTCCCCTTGAAAATGTTCCTTTCCTTCTGGTTCTAGCCTGCCACCTAGATTTAGAAGAAAGCTGTTTCTAAATTACCTCAGAATCATGACGGTGACTCAATAGTGACACAGCACATTACATGGTTTTTGGCAGGAGGTAACACTCTGTCATCACCTCCCAGTTTCCCTTGGTAAACTTTCCCAGTTTTCCCTAGTTTCCCATGCCAGTTCCTCGCAGACCATCCTCTAAAAGGGACTCCTACTCATCCCTCATAAAGGGACACTTCCAAACCAAAGCTGTGGTTTTGTGCTGCATAAGAAACTAACTTTTGAACTGCATGCAAATGACATTTAGATAAACTGCCATTACATCGTGGACCCAAACTCACAGGGATCATGTACGTCACCCCTAAAAAGCCTTTGTCTTCTAATTAGCAACTGCTCTTGTGCATCTTGTCTCCAACAGGGGCCACAGGTGCTTGGAGCACGGTGCAGTGCTTTGGGGACCTTGACAGGCTTGAGAGGTGGGCCCGTGCAAACCTCACAAAGTTCAACTGGGCCAACTGCAAGGGGTTGCACCAGGGACCGGGCAATCCCACGCACAAATAAAGGCCGGGCAGAGAACGGGTTGAGAGCAGCCCTGCAGAGAAGGACTTGGGGGTGCTGGTGGATGAAAAGCTAGACATGAGCCGGCCACGTGCGCTTGCAGCTCAGAAAGCCAACCATGTCCTTGGCGGCATCAGAAGTGTGGTCACCAGGGCACAGAAGGTGTCTGTCCCTGTCTACTCCGCTCTTGTGAGACCCTACCCGGAGTACTGCATTCAGCTCCGTGGCTTCCAGTGTAAGGACATGGACCTGTTGGAGTGAGTCCAGAGGAGGCCACAAGGATGATCACGGGGCTGGGGGACCTCTGCTATGAAGACAGGCTGAGAGAGTTGGGGTTGTTCAGCCTGGAGAAGAGAAGGCTCCAGCAAGACCATATAGCAGCCTTCCAGTACCTAAAGGGGGCCCTACAGGAAAGTTGGGGAGGGACTTTTTAGCAGGGAGTGTAGGGATAGGATGAGGGTAATGGCTTCAAACTGAAAGAGGGTAGATTTAAATCAGATATAAGGAAGAAAGTCTTCACTATGAGAGTGGTGAGGCACTGGAACAGGTTACCCAGCGAAGCTGTGGATGACTCATCCCTGGAAGCGTTCAAGGCCAGGGTAGATGGGGCTTGGAGCAACTTGATCTACTGGGAGGTGTCCCTGCCCATGGCAGCAGGGTTGGAACTAGATGATCTTTAAGGTCCCTCCCAACTCAAACCTTTCCATGATTCTATGGCTATGGGTGGATTGCTCCCTTCACTAGACCAAGGCATTTCTGCATATGACTGTGGGATGGATCTGACTCTTGAATTTCTGCCAAAATGCCACACCCTGACTCCCATACAAAGTACATCTTTGGCTGGCTTTAAGGAACGCCAGGACAGACATCCTTCTATGTTTTGATGTGCAGAGGTCTTAGCTTGCTGCAGAATCTGGGTTTGCAGTAACGAAACACATACTCTGTTCTTGTCTTATACTGAAAGAGTTATTTTTGCTTGTGTTAAAAAGTCTTGAGGATAACAAAGTTACACATTTCATACAACTCCTACTCACCTCCTCAGCAGCACATGCATCTTTCTCTTTTATTTCTTGGCAGACCAGCCTCTTCAGCTAAGAGGACATACTGTGTCTAAAACAAAACTGTCTTTGTATGACAGATAACAAACTAACTTGTGAATTTATATGAAAGTCACGGAGCTGACGTCTTAGGGTTTAAATGATGGCTTTTTGTAACATTATGTAATTACTGCCACGAAATGAAACGCTCATTCTGGGTAAAATTCAGAGGAACATTAAATCAGTTAACATGTATGCATACACTGAAAGCCTTGAGGACATGCAACATTAAAGAACATCCTATTCTGTTCAGCTCCAACTCCACCCCTTTGGCAATAATCGAGAAGAAAGGTAAAATCTTAGGAAATAATCTGGTGGTTCCCTACTGACTGAGAAACACTGAGGTGGTGAAAAACTCACCTATTTGGCTCCATGCCACCACATCAGCTTAGTAAATACGGAAAGCAGCAGCCACAGGATGCAATACATGTTCTAGCACCATGTATGACTCTCCTTCACTACTGATGCACAAATAATGCATCTAGGAACAGGAACAGAAAAGAGGTAAGCATTTTTCGTGTGCGTACCTGCCAAGAGGAACCATGGTCTACTGATAGCAAACATACACCAAACACTTCCTCAGCCCTTCTTAACAGCTGATTCCTCTCCCTTTCCCCAAAAGCCTGCCCTTCCCGTGGTTTTCCATGCATAGTAAACATTTCATTCTTAGGGCAGACAGTCAATTTATGCATGTAATTATTCCAAAATCAAATCTGTGACTTGAGTTACTGAGTACTAAACGTGATAAATGTTTGGAGGATCTCAATCCAGGAGTGAGTTTAAATTATCCTGTTACAATAGCTTCCTGTACAGATGTTAAGTTGCAGTTTTACCTTAAACCAAGTCTGCCTGATGTCAAGCCATACCTGTCTTTTAGCATCTTCAATTTCCACTTGATATCTCTAGGCTAAATAAATTTTTAATATCAGTATTGAAGAAGTCAGCATTACTTTTTATTATGAACCTCAGAAACTTCCGTGAGAGGCTCAGGCTGCTAATACAGTTACAAAGGTTGGCCTCGGAGAAGTCCTCTGGGGACTGCAGGTGAGTGACAGTTGTGTGTATGATTATATAAGCTTCCAAAACTAACGATAGCACTGCCTGCAAAACCTACCTTCTGGGAAGGACCAGAGCTCTTCAGCTCTCAGTTCCACATTATTTTCCCTCTTATGTTCAGTTGCTAGCAAGAGGGCATTTCTACAATAATAATTACATTTCTGCAATGGATATTAATCATGACAAAAGTTGACTTTATTGGCCTTAGTAATAACTCTGTAGAACTGATAGAACAGATTATATTTGCCAAGCACTTAAAAAAAACATTAATTATGATGTTCCATTACAGCGCTTGTCGATTAAAGTCAATGCTAAAATCCTCTGAAGAAAATGAAAGGCACATTAAATGTAAGTACCTGAAACACACTAAGACAATAGTTCCTCATATGCTGAAAAACTGTCCTCTCCCTCTCGGACTGCTTAATTCCAAGTGTCACGCTTTAACAGAAACGAAATGTGTGAGACTTGCAGTCACACTGCATGAAATAAGTTTACATAAGTTGGAACTCTCTCTTCAGTACTCAAGCCCTCTCTTAATTCCATGGCTCTGGACTGAGTTCTCACTGATTGTTAGCATTTCCCATGAATGTACTCAAATAGCTACCTGAGTATCCGTATAGTTGCACAGATGCCTGAGGAGTCACTGCAGATGTCACCTGAGCATGCTTGAGAGGAATGTTACACATGCCCTTGTACAGTGTTCGTTGTTATTCTTGATTTCCATCAGACCAACAGTCCAGTATGAAGAAATGCAGGAATTTACCAAAAAATCGCATGAAGTTACAATTCCTTTAATTCTCTTGGGATGCTACAGAGAAACCTGCTTAGCATATGTGATGGATTACCACATCAGTAATGTAAGGTAACGGTGATGGGCGAGACATGACTGTATAATAATGCCAGAATATGGGAATAGAATGTAAATGAAGTCTGCTTAACTTCACCGGGATAGCTAGGCATTCATTCTACATCAAGACCACTTAATGTGAATTGCTGTAAGAACAAGAAGAAAGCCAGTCAGGACCTCCAGATAGGAGTACTTTCTACATATCCAACTTGGGAGGATCCTCTAATCTGTCTTATTTTGCCAGATGGGAAGCATAAATAAAAAGAGAAGCATAAAAACCCTTCAGTCTGAGAGAAAAGGGGAGTGCCAGCTTTCAGGGGCTGCCTGGGGAACAACTTCGAGAGAAGTTCTGAAGAAGCTGGACATACCAGACCGACACATAAATGAAACAGCATTTTCCCTTCTATGGCCTGATACCCAGATCTTCTTCCCTCATGCCTTTCCTCATATAAATGAAAAAGCAAGTCCATTTTGTCCCCATGCACATGTATGTAAATCGCTGCACACAGCACAGAAAACACAACACATTTTACTATTACCATCTTATTCTGCCATCAAAGGGGAGGGCCATCACTGCAGCTACTCAAACACACCTATCTCTCATTTAACACTTGAACCAATAAAGCTATCTGCATTTACACTATTGGAATGTCTAATAAAGTAGCAAGAATTGAACTTGCCCCAAACAGCCCACCATCTAAACAGGAAGGAAAACAAAAAAGGTCAAGAGATCAAATCATTTGGACAAGTTGCACAGAGGGTGACAATATCAGAAATAAAAACCTGGGTTTTCTTACTCTTAACACCTTCACCTAGGTTATAATTTCTCTACATTTAGATGATCTTCCTTTAAAGCCTGGTACTGTGCAGGAAAGGCAAAGTTAGATTTCAACAAAGCTATTTCGTCTCAAACGGGGCCACTGCTTGGCTTGAAGCTATGCTTCTGAATGGTCTTTAAATATGGAATGAGTTGCATGCCCTAACTAGAAATAGAAGCAGCAGAAATCTAACCAAAGTGTACAATATTCATCAGGGAAATGTGGAAAAGCTACCATAGCAGTTTCTTTAAATGGCTTTGTGAGTTTTACTCTTAAGGATCAATGAAATTAGTTACTTAGTAAACTTAACAACGAGTAGGAAAAAAAAAAAAAAAAGCCAGTAGAGAGATCAGAAACCATCTTAAAAAAAATAATTTTACAAGGTTTTTTCAGTATTAATGAATTCCAAGGCCTTAGAAATCATTCTGCTTTCCTTTCATTGGTGGTTGTTAACGCTAACCACAGGAGAACTGCCCCTGAATCCCATTGCTAGGAGCTGATATAGACCCTAACGTTTGTCTAAAGGTGCTAGCAAGGCCTACACACAAGGAACTCAGAATTTCTCAATTCAATGCATCACCCGTGGTAAGGTAAAACATAGCCATGTGCTAAAAAGACAACTATCTCGACACTCTGCTGTTTGGGAGTTAATTCATTACAGTCCTGAAACCCTCGTTTTTGCAGTTTCATGGATTTGGCCATCAGAGCAAAGTGTTACTTGCACCTGGAATAAGCAGGAAAAGAATAAGGATGCACCTGAAACTGAAGAGTCAGAGGAGCATCGCTCTGTGGACAAACAACAAAAAACCCACTGCTGCCTTTATTCTGTGTAACACTTGGTGTTCAAAATCTGCTACAAGATTGTATCACTCTTTATAGAAATAAAAGAGCAGGTATGATTTCTGAATCATGGAATCACTGACTTTGCTAACAGGAAAATACACAAATTAATTTCATGTGTTGGTATTTTTCAGTTTAAGGAGTAAGAGAGAAGATGCTTGGAAAGAATGGGAGCTAAAATGAAAAAGATGAAGTCTCTGGTAAACTCAGCTTAGTCACAGGGTCAGTTTAGGGGCATTCCCTGTAATTTAATCTTTCATTTCTCTCAGATACACAAGCCTAATTACCTCCCTCCTTCAGGACAAACTGAGGGAATGATGTTTCTTAATTTAAAGCTACTGTTTCATCTTAATAGTCCCCTGGTATGAAGACGCATCAAAATTGCTAATATCTGGACTGGCAGAGTCCTCAGAGCTTCCTCAGACTTTCAACAGCAACAATCACTGATTCTCTGGTGATATTTCAAAAGCCAGACCAGAGGTGACTAGTTTAAATTTAATACTCCCAAAGGAATAACCTTTCATCTATGCTATGATCTGAGTAGCTCTGCTATTACAAGCTGCTCAAAGTAGTCTTTGTGAGAGTGCTTCATAAATGCCAGGTTTAAATGAATCCTGAATTGACATCATTTGTTTTTCCAGTTACTGATGGTTTTTCCTGTTCAATTAAAAGTACTGTAAAGCATTTTCAAAAAAATATAAAATAGAATTATTTTTTTTTTCCCATGTATTTAAGCATATTTGTCTATCAAACAAAACTTTATAGATGGTTGGAAACTAGAGACTGTCAGAGTATTGTATGAAAAATATGCAGTATGCTCTAAGTAAAGGAATAGTAAAAAGTTTGCCTTTGTTTCCACAGTCATCAAGTCCTTCCCTTACATGTACACCTCCTCAATCTACCTCCCAATCAGATCTCTTTAAACACTGAAATAGCAACTCCCATCTCTGCCTTGGCAAACGCGTCAGCTTCTATTACGGCTCATTGAGTTTTCACATCAGCATTTTTGTACCTTCTTCATTCATGAAAAGACCTCCCTGCAATAAAAGTCTTAACGTCTCCTTTGGCTACCAAAACCTGGCAGGCATTAGAAGGTGTGTTGAGAGCATTCCTCTGACCAGTGCTATCTCCTTGTTCCTCCATGCTGCCCCTTCTGTATCATCGCTTGCCTCTCACCTTTTACTTAAATTGTAGGATCACTGAGCAGAAACCATCTTCTTGTTCTCTATCTGTGGAGTCCTGCTCAGTAAGAACACGTGTCTAAATAACTATATACAAATAACCTGTCTAAACAGCATAATCACAATCCTAATGTCTCTTGCAGATATTGGGAATTAAAGTACAGTCCCTCAGTTCTGCTATATTCTTCGGATTATATTGCAATATCTTACTGTCTAAATACCATTATTCTTATCTGAAAATTGATTTCACTGCATGTGTTACCAATACAACCAAGCTGCAGGAAAGGATCCTCCCTTCTATTTGCTCAGAATTCCAGATGAATGATCTTACACAGTTGTAAGAGCTCCCCACCTTAACCTTGACCCCGGCTGTCCAGCCAGCTCACTGCAAGGTTAATTAAGATACCTGCATATAAAGGACATTCTTTCTTAGGTGCACAGTAATGAGCTCAGCAAAGTAAAGAGAACTCTGCTGTAAACACTCAGAAGTCAGATTCCACATGCTCACAGATCAGGTAGTTCAAAGCCAATTTCTTGTGCACTCTCCCTTGGAAAGGATTATTTACAGGTGATATTTTGGTTTTCTATTTAGTTTAAGTATTGTTCAAATAAGAGAATGAATAATCCCCTCAAACCAAATACTTAACAAATCCCCCAAAGTTTTGCTTACCCTTTCCAAAACACAAATTTTAGGCAACAAAATGAATGGAATATTTCAGCCCAAGTGGACAGGTTTTGAAAGTAATATCAACTTCAGCTCTAACCAATGCAGCTTTTACCGGGTCCATGGGAACCTGCACATATTAACACTCCTATCTGCACCTAAGCCATGCTAAATGAGGTATATAATGTCAGTTTTTAAAAGTCACAATTTAAAGAACATTGCCTGAATTTTTTGGAGACTGTGACCCTGCAGTACTTTTCAGACTGGTCAGAACTTCGATGATTTACCAGCAATTGAGTAAATGCCTTAAAACCTGGTTTTGAACTAAATTGTATCATTTGTCTGACTTACCAATCTATTCACTCATTTTCTTTGTACGTATAATGAGGCATTAGAAGTCCCTAAGCAAATGTCAACTAAATTAAATATGTATTGAAAACACACTAAGGTTACACCAGTGCTTGCGTGTCTTTTCTATTTATAGTCAAGTATAAAAGAGTCACATGCACAGTCTGAAAAAAACCAGCAGTGTTGGTTAAATCCCTAGTTGTGTGTACCAGAAGAATAGCTCTTGGTCTGGTTGGGCATTTAAAGTCTGACTCCTTTTCACACGTCCCAAACCCCCCACACATTCTACTGCTAATACTCGGCACAATAGGACTAATACCAGCTGATTAGAACATGCTTCAATGGCATAATTCTCTAAAGAGAATGAATATCCTATAAGTTAAATGATGACACTAGGTTATATGAAAACCTAATTAGCTCAGCAGAAAAGAAGAAAGGCTTTAGAGATATGAAACTGTCAAAGCAGACCGTTCATAAAGGGGCATAATTGCCTCTTTGCCTTTTAATCTCATTTCCAAAATCACTTCCTAAAGTAGCATTTGCAAATGCAACTGTTTCTGTACATACTTAAGTGCTTGCTCACCTGATGGTGTAACAAATGCGCATCAGTCTCACAACCACCATGACTGGATTCTGGTTTTTAGCCTTCTTGCCACTCAGTCCTCGGAGGTTAAATCACTGACAGTGCCATGATACTATATTTAAATGGCTTTTCAGAAAAGACCAAAGTTATTTTTCACCCAGTTAAGTGAGCCTTCAGAGGACGTTAACTCACGTTTGCTAAATGAAAATTTTGTCCAGGGACTACTGTTTGATGATAGTGTCTGCTGTGTGCACCCTCTTACCATTTAACAAACTGAATTTCTCTCTTTTCAGCACACAGGTCTCCCAATGCGTGCAATTTCATGTCCTTTGTAAGAAACTGCTTTTGTGTCTGAAAAATACTTTGCCACCTGTAAATCCAGAGGCAGGACAACGCTGGCTGAAGGGATCAGTCCTCTGTTGTCTCCTTTATCTCCATCTCCAGCTCTGCGGCCGGGGGCATGAACCCAGACTGGAGTAGACAGATGGAAGGGATATCAAACCTGTACTTCACAGGCCTGTGGAAGTTACCTGGAAATTGCAATACCATTTATGACCGCACGATCTATTCAAACGAGCTTCACAACAGGGGCTAGGAAAAGAATCAAACTCCCCCTCCACACTGCTGGAGAAGTGAATTTGTAGCTTTATCATGAAAGACAGCTTGCGTGTTGTAGGTGACTGTGTAACGGACGTGAAGAGAGATACTGTGCAGAAATGGAGTCTGAACACCCACTTGCACCCACTGATCGCTCGCTCGTCTTCAGGACATGAAGCTCGTGAGTTGAATCTTGTGAAACGTGCTGGCAATTCCCTGGCTGCACCTCTTTTCCCCACTCAACACAGTCAAACTGTTCAGGATCACAGCACTTGCAGAAGAGAAGCCGGACATGTCTTGCTCTTGCAACGAAGAGTTTTAGTAGGAGCAGAAGTTTTTCAAAGCAATGGTAACTTGAAGCCCCATGTATCGTTCTCGCAGAGACTGCCAGCATCAAGTTAGAGGAAGTCAAGGGAAAAGAAGGGGCACACAAGAACCTCTGGCTGCAACTGATTTTGCTCCTTCTTTGTTTAATCGTAATTCCAAGTGGCGGAAGTGGGTGTAGCAGGAAAAGCAAACAGCAAGAAGCTGAGTGATTAAAGTCCTTTTTAATTTGGACTTAAAAGTTTGACCGTATAGCCACGGAAAATTCTGTCGTGCTTCCCATTAATTTTGATGCAAATTTTCACAGCATATGGTTAGGAAAATTATTATTTTTAGAATACAACTCAGGGATAGCTACAGCAGCCTCGCTGTTTTTTGTTGTGACAGAATTCTGTTTGCTGTCACTCAGAGAGGGTAATTTTCTGTACTGTCATGGCCAGCACTGAGGAGAAAGGAATGAAAGGGAACAGAAAGGAAAAGAAAGGAAAAGGGGAAACAGGGTAAATGGAGAAAAATCACCTACAGTTGCTATCGTGTTTCTTCAAGTCGAGTGCTACAGCACAAGTGCAAAATGCCTAACAGGGAAGATGCAATGAAACAATACCTGTACATTTAAACAATTGTTCAGATGTTTTTAAAATCAAAGTACCAAAGACAAAATCCTGCTCCTCTCTCCATTGTTATCTTCACAGTCACTTGAGATACCATGTATCCAGTAATAAAAAATAAAAAAAAAATTAAAAAGCAATTAAAAAAACCCAAAAAAAACAAAACAAAAACCCCACAGTAATTTAGCAAAATGGATAAAGAACCATGATCTTTCTGATGGTGTCATTAGCAATGTAAAATTCACAACTTGGTCCACCTTCTCACCGGGCCTCAGTCAAAGCACGTTCGTGTTGGCATAAATCAAAAACTACTCCCTGATGCCAGCGGAATTAAACCAGGGTAAAATCATCATGAGATCTTCCATTGCTATATTCCTGTGTCGTGAGTCAACTGCACATTAATAACAGCAAATTAATATGTATGCTCATCAGTTAGCTCTCAGAGAGAAAACACTTCCATCTAGTCTGGGTTGGAAAGCACTACGTAAATTTTACCACTGGTTAGAGGGTGGACAGCAGACCCAAGCCCAGGAGATGCTGCACTCCTGTCCCCATAGGTGCAGGAGCTTCATGGAGCACTGCTATGGATCAGGACTTTTCTGGTGGGCTCAGCAGAGTGGAAGCACAGTCAAAAATTAATGACTCTCCTCTCGTTTGCAAAAGCACAGTCAAAAATTAATGACTCTTCTCTCGTTTGCAAGCGACGTCTGTGGATATCATGAGCACTATTAAGTGCCACACCATTTTTAAGTAGAGGTGCTACACTGTGTCTCTGCAGAATCCTGAACTGAAATCTCTGGAAAAGGAAATGCATTCTTTCAACATGAAGTGCCACATACAGATTCATTATCCTGACTGAATTTTGAGGAGTTGTGTGCCCGAAATGGATCACTTTGCTCTGCACAAAGATGATGATGACAGCACGGTTCAAACTTAGTCCTAACAGAAGTTGCTAATGGAATTATAGCTGTATCAGCACTAACACCATTGTAACCTGCTTTTAGTCAGAGCACAACTTCATTTTAAATGGATAGTTGTCTAATCATGGAAAGGAACCTCAGTGAAAAGTGTATGAAAACCAAGCTACCATCACCACATGCTTTCCCCCCCCCCAGTATTGACCTTCTTCACTTGCTCATATTTATAAATCAACATAAAAGGCAAATTAAGTTTAAATCAATCACTGGAACCCTCTCTATAAGCTTTGCATCGGAGAGTACCGCACAGCAGCTAGCATCGGGCTGAGAACACTCTGAAAGAGAACAGCTCAAAAAGAGAGCTTGTTGCTACCATAGAGAAAAGTGTAGAAAAAGCCCCACAGAATAACAGTGTGTTCACACACTCCCAAAGCTGCTGAGCAGTGAAACTGTCAAACCCAGCTTTTGTTCATGTAAACAGAGGAAGACTGTTCCTATAACAAACTTGCCCCAGAGTGCCCTGCAGGGATTCATGTTGCAATTCTTAATCAATTCCTGTCAGGCATTATTCTGCCAGCTTGTAATCCTATAGCAGGAGAAGTCTGCAGGAAGAAATGTTCAGGGAAGAAAAAGTGCAACAGCTCATCTTTCTTCATGCCATACATGCCAGAGCACTGAGAAAGCATTTCGCAGATATTTTAATGATAATATAGTAGAACCTGATTTTTTTTTTTTTATTATTTTCTTTTTATTGCTGACTGCAATATATACAAGGGTATCTATTTGGAGCCTTTCTGAAGGTGGTTTGAACAGCTTCTGGGTGACTTCTCAGTGACGGTGTGGCACTGAAGCAACAGCCAAAGAAGTTGGGAGCACTCTTGAGGAAGCTTTGTAGGACAATCAGTACAGTTTTAAAAAAAAAGAGACAGGAGCTCAAGATGTGTAGGTTAGTTATTACTTCTCATTTTCCCCAGAAGCCTGTTTGCTATTTAGGTACTAAGGATCAAGTTGTAATAGCGGACGCAACGATAGACTAAAAAATGCACATTTATTCTCTCATGCATTTCAATTGCTTAGAGAGGAAACATTCCTGCTCTCAGATGCACATGTGCATCCACACAGCTTTGCGTTTCTAAACACAGCCTGAGCCCACTCTGCTATGAGAAGCACCGTGCAGCCTGGGAGAAAGAGGATGAAAGAGGATTGTCAAAGTCAGCCCAACTCCCACAAAAATTCTCTGCACGATTAACCTTACAGCAGTGGCAGGTTATTTTTGTATGAAGTTCATTGAAGGAATTAGAGTGAAAAGTATGCATTTCCTGCTCGTACATTCAGAACATCTCAAGACAGGATTTTTTTTTTTTTTTTTCTCCTTTAGGGTCATTCAAGTACAGCATTTACACAGAAATTATTCGCAACTCTGCTGTCCTAATCAGACCTTTACCAGAAATTCCAAAAGACAGCTTGCAATGACAACACTTACAGTTACGTACCCAGCTGCATTCTATAGACACGTTTGTTTTGACAGAGGCAACCAGAAAGATTTCCAATGCTATTCATCTTCAAATGCATCTCAAAACCTAAACCTATTTTGCTAGCCTATTACAGCACATACATGGCAGGGGGACAGTTAGCAAGAACATCCAAAGAGTGGAAACAAACTCTGCACTAGACAAGTTGGAAGCTGTAATTCTCCATATCCACCTGACACGCATAGCAAGAGGTTGACATGTGAATCAATTAAGTGTCTGGCACCTCCACTAAATCCTAAACATGTGTCATCATCTCATCCTGTAAATGTCAACTCCAAACTCTTTCATCTCCCACCAGGCCCTGTGCAAACAAATTACTACAAGGATTACAGGAAACCTTGCACGGCTTTTAACCGCAGAGGAATTCGGAGAAAGGGGTGAAGCAGCAATTTTATAATACTTCCATGGAAAATGGCAAGTCAGTGTAGCAACTGAGCATGTCCACAAATGTTGGCCTATGCTAAAGCCACTACAGCCTTCAGGTTTTTATGGCCCAGAAAGCCACATATGTCCGTGGAACCGTGTGGGATCTGGAGATGCACGTGTGGGATTGCGCCACGAAGAAGAGGTTGGAGCGGAGGAGAGAAGGAGAGGAGCTCATCTAAACTGCCTGCTATTTCTGTACTGCATCACTTAAACTAACAAAGAAAATGTTTGTGCATGACAGACAAAAATGATGAATTATCTGCAAACATGTGGATCGATATTTGTTGTTCAGAATGAAAACGAGTGAAGGAGGTCTAATGCTTTCCGCTTTGTTCAGTGAACTGGGAGGGTTAGATCCATCTCTTCCTTTCATAACACTGAGTATTTGCTGCTTTTTTATGTAAGTGGAAAAGGCAGTTATATTAAAATATCATTCCCACCCGAGTTCAAGCCACAATACCTGAACGTTTGCCAATTTTTCTGGCGTATCGCTAGAAAATTGCGCTGCAGTGTTTTCCAGGATTGGTCTGCCACTCCTATGTACTTTTCTCTGTTCAAATATTTTCTCAGAACTGCTTTTGTTACAGCATTTTTACTTCTTTCAGAGCGGGGAAAGTTTATTCTGCGCACAGCTAACTCGGGCCGTGTTTAACTGCACAATTTAGTTCCCTACTATAAGTGCTGCTGCTATTGTTTGCAGTCGAAGACATAAATAATGCAAAAAACCCTCTACTAAGTATGCACAAAGTTTGATCCCCTATGCCCAAAAGATTTTAAATTTTCATAAATCAAAGCAAATATATGTTTGCAATCAGAGCTGCTGGAAAAGTAGTTCACTGTTTCCTTTAAACTACCCAGGATTAGCTTGGCTGTTTGTACAAAAAGGTCAGCAGGGAGAACATGCAGGTATTATTAGAAATGCCCATAGTAATGATCTAGTAGGTCAACTTTTCTTCCAGGTCAACACAAGGTAGGGCATTAAAGTACTGTTTTCAATCAGATAAAGGATACAATGTCTTGAAAATGCGTGGCCGTGGAAAAGCAGTGCATACGTGTCTGGATTTCCATGCATGCAACATCAGAGTCTTGGCAGCCTGGTCTTTTTTCACAAATGAATAGCTGTGTTACCCTTAACAACTTCCTGAAGTCCTTAAAGGGTCTATATAGTTGTCCTGCACCCTTAAAGAGTTACAATATTGCAGCCTAAAGGTAGCTTCTTTTCAGTGATGGGTGAAGTGATTTTCGGGTTTTTTTCCCTTGTATAATTCATAAGTTAGCAAGACCAGAGTTTTGAATTGCAAAAGTAGGACATCTGTCACCATGGGGAAGCAATGGGGGAGTATGCAGTGTGCTTCTGACAGCTGTGGGCTGTGGTCACTAGAAAGGTGCCTGCTTGATTTCCACTTCAGCATTCCAGACATTTGGCTCTGTCATCTTCCAAGTTTCTTCTACAGAATATAAGCTTCTTCCTCATTTTCAGCCATAACCTTCCCCAGTTTGGCCACCAGCTCCTTCCTTCGAGTTACGGGGACCCACCTAAGCACATCGAGCCCCCTCCCAGCTATTTCTGTCTAGTAGGCAATTACACTGTCAACCACTGCAGAGAACAGGAGCTGGCTCAAGGGACTTTTGTAAAAGGATGGATTCTTGATTTGCTTCTGACGCAGGCAAAGATGGGCCAAGCTGCAGTCTCACACCAGAAAGCAGGTATGAAGTATAGCATGGGACAATCAGACACATCTGCCCGGGTGAAATGAACACGAATTAGGCAGATTTATTTGAGTCCTTACCACAGGGATAACCTGCTATGGAGATTAATTCTCCCCAAAAATCTCCCGGTGCAAGCAGGAGCAGTAGCTATGCAGATTTCTTCAACGAGACACATGCATCTTTTTAGTCTCTTTTGAAGCTTGTGTCTTATTACTGCAAACCACTTTCTGGCTCTGCAAACGCAGTAGGAAATAATGAATATATCTTCTTCCTCTAGGACATTCAAGTTCACGTTTGTTTACAGTTCAGAAGCACTGCTACAGTCATTGGCAGTGGCACAGTGTTACCCCAGTACGAGGATCCACAGACTCCAGCCCAGGAAACAGTTGCTTCCTCAGCTGATGTGGCAGCTCCCTTTGTAACCACAGACAGTAACACAGACGACTAATCTGGTTCACAGAGCGATCCAGAGTGTGGTTATGGTCTACTAGAGTCAGCTGTATAGGATGTGCTTAGGAATTTGCACAAAGTTGCCGTTCTTTGGCACAGAAACTCACCACAGAGCCTGGATCTCCAAGTGCCGCTTCCGAGTCACAGCAGGGCTCGTTCATGGAGCTGCTGGAACCAGGGCAGGACAAAAGGACAAGCAGTGGGGCTATCTCTGACAAGACCACTGACCTGCTGTGCTGCAGATCCACCTTGGTTCTCCCTAAGTCACAGTGGGACACCCTGAAGAGATGGCCAGGCCCTGACAGCCCCGAGTCCGACAGCTTCTAGGTGCTCCCATAGCCAGTGGGCTGGATGTCTGTCACGGGGACCTATGTCAAATCTCATGCTGGCATGAGTAATGAGGATCAATTGCAGCTCAGGGAGCTTGGGTACTGCGGCTTCCAAGGCTCTATATCCTTGGGCACCAATTCACCCTTGCTATTTAAATTGAGAAATACGTAACAGTTCAGAAACAAATACCTATCAGGTAACTCTCTTCTACACCAGCAGTGCTTCTACACAAGTACATCACTTGAGACAGTCCATTGAAACTCATTTTTTTTATATTCCACCTTTCTCTAGGAAGTGTTTTTGCTTAGCACCAATTTTTTTTTCCTACATTAATAACAAAATAAACTCCTTAACAGTTCATTAACAACAATTTTCTCTCACTCCAGGAACTCAACTTTGAACCAAACTGTAAGATGGTAGTGAAAGCAAAAGAGCTTCCCCACACCCCAGCACATAGAAAGTAAGGTATTTCTATTATTATATTCTGCTAGCTATGTAGCTTCTTTGTTTTTAATATCATCAATGGTTTTAATATTATGTTATAAGACATGGTTTCCATTTCTGTGAGATTTTTGGCACCTTAGAAGAAGACTTGACATAGGACACAGAAATACCTAGAGAGAATACACCACAAAAACTGTAAAATTTACTGAGAGAATTAACTGAGCATGTTAAGAAACTTCTTCATCATGCTCCTGATTTTGCAAAATAATTACATGCCTGCCCCTAGGGGGATCCTAATTGTTCTGCCTGCACTGAACTGAAAGCCCTTCTACTTTAAATAGTACCTGACTGAGGAAAGCACACTATCCCAGGGAGACGCAGCATTTCCATGTACTCTAACGCAGTCATTCACCAAAAGCATCACCCAGCTTCTCACCTGTGAGCAGTAATGATGTTCTCCCTCTCCTCAAAATCTTCTAGGCTGCAAGTTTGACTACAAACATCCTATCATCTTGTTTACCGTAAAACAGTGGGTGATAAAGAATCCTTTAATGTCACTTTTAGGAAAAGATTTCTGCTCCTTACTCGAAATGCCTGCTTGCTGCTGCGGTAACAACGGCTATTTCTGTAAATGTAACTAGACAGGGAATTCATGATACTCTCATCATTCACATGAGGGAGTTCAACTCTCATCTGTCAGTCCAGTACACTCAAAAAACTAGCAACCAAAAATAAGCTTGCTCTATACATCTTATCCATGCACCTGCTTGGATTCTGAACGTACAGGAATGCAGCTAACCCAAGTAGATTGGTCCTGGGGAATTAAAATATGGCAATTGTTACCAAAAGCTTACTGCAGAAACTCAAAGCAGTGGTATTTCACATACTTCTATCTCATCAACTATATCAATATTTAAACAGAATTTTATTTGTATTCTGAATTTCTCCAAGTTTAAAAATATATTTTCTGTGTTAGGGAAACATGTGAACACACAAATGAGGAATTATTTTAACCTGGATGCTGAAGAAACATTCTTTTTCCCTACCAAGTACTGACTAGCTACATATTTATCACACACAGTAAACCAACAGGCCACAACAGTTCTTTTAGTCAATGAAGCAGAAAAAGTCAAAATAGAACTTGTTGGTTTAGCCTGTAAGTCTGACCACAGAAAATGACATTTAAATAACCAAAGAGTCACTGAATTAGATGCTGTAAGAGACCTCAAGAGACCATGTAGCCCAGCAGGGCTTTGACATGACAGCCTGAAGGACAATTCATTCAGGCCAAGGTCCATTCCTTTTTCCCAAGGAGCCATTAGGAGCAAGCTGTGAGTCACAGGAATGGTTCTGGAGGTGCTGCCCTCCCCATCATCATCTTTGCTGGGGCCACACATCCCTCACCAGATCACAGCAAATTACCTGGCAATACTGTACAGTAAAAATTAGGTAAGGCTGTAGCCCATTCTCTTCCAGCGAGTCAAGGTAAATACAACTAAATCTCCCAAAGGTGTTTTTCAGACTTGTTTTCAAAAATCTCCCCACCGTGGCCTGTGCAGCTGTACCTCAGCACAGACCACAGTTCATGACTTTGCTTAAATGTGATAGGAAAGGGACTGAAGACAAAGTGATGGGTTAATGGATTTTGTGCTGACCTGTGTCTGCTGCTTCTGCTGCAAACAAAGCACTTCACAGCTCTATCCTACAGCCAGTGGTCCTGGGGAAGAACGGTTGCTGGTTATGTTTCAGGAAATTTTTGCCTATTTGAAAACTGATGTTTGTTCTTTTCCTCCCTTTTCCATGTTTAGCATACCCCATTTGGCACTTTTGTCTAAACATACCATATTTGCTGCTCTCTTCTGTACGTTACGGCATCTGTTTTCTTCATGAGGGCAGAGCCAAAAAGTGAACAAATTACTCCCGGCCTCAGAGGAGGTCTTGCCAATACATCTGATATTGACAATCCTATGAATATATTTCAGAACAATGTCTGCTTTTTTTTTTTTTTGAAACAGCATCACAGTGTTGACACGCTCAGTTTGCTGTCCTTCACAATTCCCCATTCATCCCTTGCATTCTTGTTGCCAACCAGTTATTCCCCGGTTTACGTTTTGCAGCTGATTTCTTTTTCATCTGCTTTCGAATTTTCTGCATCGTGTCTCATTGATCTCAGGCCATTTCTCCAATTAATCAAGATGATTCCAAAGTCTAACCTGCCTCTCCAAGGATTCAGAAGCCGTTTCGGGTTATCATCATCCAGATGTTTTATAAACATACTGCCTGCTCCCTCACGTAAATTATGCATGCAAACTGTGCTCAGAAGGATGGAAGGGTGAACACTTGCCAAACCCCATCCGAACCAACCACCCTTTGCGACAGCAAACCACTGACAGTAGTATATTGATCATGTTGTTTTTAACGGTTTCACAGCAAATTCCTATTTTTACTTCATCAGATTGCTAATCAGAATGTTACACGGAGATGTTTCAAAGCTTTGCCGGTCAGACATAACACTACTTGGACTTCCTCTCATCTACCAGGCTACCTCACTATTGGAAAAAGGAACTTGATGTAATTCGTACATCACAGAAGTACATTTAATGGGTTTACCATCTTACTGTCCTCAAGATATCATAAACTGGTTGTTAAACAATCTGACCTGGTGTCTTGCTGATACTAGGGGAGCCCCTTTGTCTGCGATGCCCTAGCTCTTCTTTTTCTCCTCCAGACCACTGGGCTATCTCCCCCTCTCCTTCATGGGTTTGCAAAGATAACTGCTAATGCTTCAGAGATTGTTTCAGCTACTTCCATAAGCAGTCTAGGATGAATTCCGTTGGGAGCTGCCAACTTGAATATATCCAACTTATCTAAACACAGTTTAACTCACTCTCCTCCTGTTGTGAACTGCCTTTTATCCTTTGCTAAAAATCCTGCAGCCCTCTCTGCATCTGTCACCCGTGCTCACAGTGGTGGCTAAAGCCAGGTTAATATCCATATCATAGCAACTGAACTGTCTGCCCTTTACATTTTAAACTAAGCCTTAAAAGAAATATTCAAAAATTTCAAGCAGGATAATTAACTCTCCAGTTCTGCACCTCCAACAATATTTTCTAAGCAAATACATTTCAACATAGTTTAAAAGTTTTTTCCCGTTTTCTTCCAAGTATCTCTGTTTATAACTTCCAGATATTGACAGATACAGAGCTTTCCATGGTTAAATAATCTTATTTACACAGCGATACAGCATGTACTTAATGCAGCATGCCCACTATTCAACACCATTTCTGTAAAAGAACTGCAAAAGAAACAATATATCATCACTGGTTTTTAATTTTTTTAACTA
This sequence comes from Actenoides lindsayi, assembly GCA_025331215.1. NCBI lineage: Eukaryota > Metazoa > Chordata > Aves > Coraciiformes > Alcedinidae > Actenoides > Actenoides lindsayi. The sequence continues at coordinate 25,723 of WTSP01015566.1, read as the reverse complement.
TGGACTATTTCCTAAGTTCTGTGTAATATCCCAAAATGAAAATCACTGTAGATTTATCTTGCTAAAGCAGTGTAATAAAAGACAATACCTTATTAACTATTTTGCCAAATCAGTGAATATAGGGATTTTTATCCCTGCGTTGTAGCACCTCCCTGTAGCAAGCAGCATACACTAACAGCCTTCCTTTGGCAAACTTATTTTTTCAACAGAGAACTGCACTTTACAGCCTTTCATTTTGAATTGTTAAAGCAGTACTTCCGCAGATAAGGCATCTCATTGAGATTAAACACAAAAATACAGTTTATTAATAAAAGTTCAATTTGTACACACTTTGCCTATTTTGGTCCAGATATATAACAGACCAAAAAAAAAAAAGTGTTTGTCTCAGAATAAGATTTCTCAATTTATCAACATTGGTGTTGATATTTTGAGCAACTACACGTGCCCTTTTGAAATTAATGCAGGAATTAATGCTTTTCTATTATATTTGCTGTTGGTTTGCAAACTAAAAGCATGAGGTCCCAGGACCTAACTCTATACTTAGAATTTTGAACACACAAAACCCCCCTGGAACTGTTTTAGTGCTCTAACGAAAGGTAACGGCCATTAACCTAGGAAGTTTTTATGAACATTTCTTCCTTTCTGCAACTTTTAATTGCCAAACTATAAAACCCACCGTAAAGCAAAAAAAAAATAAAATTATATGAAGACTTGAGTTGCTCAAGTGTTCCAAATTTCTCTTTTTACTGATCATAAAAGCCACTGAAGGTGTTTGCATACTGAGATGATAAAGAATGGCTTTAAGCCACATGGAAGTTTTGGGTGTTCCTTGCCCTCCTTTGGCTGATCTCCTTGGAATCAGCAAAAAAGACAAAAAATGGATAGAGAGGATGAGTGCTTATGTGAGAAAAGCCCTATGCATTTATACAGGTTATGTGAATTTAGTATGTGTATTTTCTCATATTTCTGGACATCAGGATATAGCAATTGACAGGATATATACACCTGAATCTAAACTTACCTCTTAACTTTATTTGAGGACTGGAATGAGCTGCCCCAAACTCCTGTAACGGAGCAACGTACCGATCTGTCTCTTCTCCAGAGAGTCGGCTGTGGTTTCTCTTTTGCTTCCTCTCTCTCTGAGTTTGCATGAATGATTTCTCAGCCAACTTTCTGCTGATCTCTAATGTCACAGGCAATGGAGTGATCACCTGGGAACTGTGGTGACGATGCAGTGTCAGCGTTTCAGTGCAAGCCTCCAGTGTGCTGAGCCAGCAGGACCCAGCTGTCCCTTATCACTGCAATGTCTGTTTGCCTTCAGCTAACATGCTGTGCATCCAGATGTGTCAAAACGCCTCTCAAAGCAAATCCTGCACTTAAACATGGCAGAACTCTGGGCAAGTATTTTTCAAGAGCATTTCATGTTTTATTTATCGAAATGCTGGTTTCGAAATCATGCAGGAGTCAGAAGCAGTAGTGGAGGGATGCATCCATCTCTCTGCTGCCTCTCCACAAATGAAGCGGCCGAAACGAAGACACCAAAATGGCATCAATCCTCTCGTTGTGTAGCAGATGGACTAGCACTTACCTGCAGCATATGTGCTAATCATCTGCAAGGACCTGGAGGGTTACAAAATTCTCTTTTATTCCTGCTGCTTCCAGCAGCAAATTTGCATTAGAAGAAATTTGAAATGTATTTTGAAATTTCATGACCTTCTCTATTGAAATTTAAGTCTGTATTACTGGATAACAAATGAGAAAGCCTGAAAATATAAACAGATTATGCATTCTCCAGAGATGAAGAAACTGAAATAGATGCTAGGCACAAGAGTCTAAACATATGAAGATGCCACACGTGACAAACTCTGTATCAAATTTATGACTCCACACAACTTTATTGAAGAGACATTAAGCAAGGGAGATTTCTGAAGGGAGGGAAGAGTTCATTTTCTTTGGCAATTACAGTGCACTAAGTAAAAGAAAAGTGTCAAAACAGAATTGGCTTCACATTCTGTTTACTTTTGAGCTTTCCTACCACTACTGCTGTACTAGGCATTAATAAAAGGAATGTGAAATGTGACCTGGAAATATCCCATGTATTCCTAGCATAAATGTGACCTAGAAATATCCCACGTATTCCTAGCATATCCACCTTCTTTCTACTGTTAATGAAATCTTTTAAGCCACTCCACAAATAAGTCTGGTTCTGACTTGTAGTTATTTAAAAACAGAACAAAGGTAAGGTACTCAGGCAGCACCCTGAACACAACAAGCAAATATTACTTAAGCCATGGAATTTCCCACTGATCAAAATTGCTTTCAAAAAAGTCACTCTACCAGCTACCAATCAGAAACCAGGAATGTTTTGTAGCGAGGGATAAAACTATATCCCCATCTACTGTACATACACTGAAGCAGTTATTCTGCCATCTGGAGGATTTTTCTGATGTTCCAGAAAAGCTCAATCCAAACCGTTCACTGGACAGTGCTTCTTAAATTTACATTACTATTTATTCCACATGGCACATCTAAATCATCAGGAATTAAATGTAGGGGGGATTTGGAAGGTCAGAGACATTCTACCTCAAGCTGTCTAAAAGAAATACCTAGGAAAATCTGTTTTTGTGTAATGACCCTCTCAAAATAACATGGCAGGGTGGGGTTTCCCCAATTATTATTTTTTTCTTTTTTTCTAAGACACTCTCAGTTAGTGCTCAGAACACTGCTCTGGAGGTCTAGTGGCATGGGGGATGGATATGATTCCTAGTTCTCTCATTGCCCTGGGAGACAACTCTTTCATATTTCCTTCCTTTTCTTTGTCCATCTTTTATATTGAACTGTGTAAACTGTTCAGGGCAGGAACTGCCTCTTACTATATGTAATGTACGTATACAACTAGAGCTCTCAGCACAGCTAAGCGCTGTTACCAGCTCTCAGTGCTACCACTGCAAGTAACAGTGAACACCACTGAGCTGGAAATTGCTGGATTGCACTGTACCACTCAGTTTCAGCAGTGTTTTTCCTTAACATACAGGTTATTTTCAGCCTGAAAACCCCCCATTTTATTATCAATACAAGTTTGTTTTATACACAGCAAGAGAGCATGTTTTCTCAATTGCAGCATCTAATGTAGATTTTGATACAGGGTTTCTTTGAGCTACTGATACTCAGCATGTGTAGGTATCCTTATTCAAGATAAAGATGACTGACTGGTAGGTAATGAAGTCAGTTGTAGCAAGTATGCCACAGCCTAGATCATAACCTTTTCTTCCAGTGGCAAACCAACTGGCAAGGCTTGTGACTACTCCTGTGATTCTTCAGCAAATGAGGCACTCTGAACAAGGTGGTATTATTCCTTATTCTTCCTCAAAACTACAGAGTAATTCCACAAGAGGAGTAATCAAATTGAAAGATAAATCATAGGAAAAATGCTTTCAAAGAACACTGCAAATACTAGCTAATTTTGCTCTCAGCTATCTGCAGCGCAAGGCAGGGCTGTCCTGACATGGTACTTGGAAATCTCCTCTGAAATACCCATATAATGTAAAAAGTGGTCCTCAAAAATCAGAAAGAAGCACAGAAGCCCTGTCTCATATATCTGACATTTAAAAGTAAGCACACTGAAAGGCAGCCATATAATTTTAGAAATATTCAAAGTGTTTACCTAACATATATAACCTGCCATGTTTTGTATGATAGAAACTTGCTTTCTATAGGAGACTGGGAAACATAATCCTTCATGCTAGACCATCACTGTGGGAGTAGCAAAAACCCCTCTATAAACCTTTTTTCTTTCGTGTGAGTACAAAACAGTGGGGAGGTATCTGAAAACTGACATATGGCTTCGACTCAAGAGATTAAAATAATGAGGGGAAAAAAAAAAAAAAAGCAAAGACACGGGTAAAACATTTTGCTTGACCTCTTCTAACTTACAGACATATTTTGAGCAGACTGAAAGAAAATGGCCATTATTAGCACAACATGTTTTTCCCACTTGCTTCTGGAATGATGAATACACTGCCAAGTCATCTAAGTTTAATTTGGCCTTTTGCATTTTCATGCTTTCGAAATGTATTTCAAAATACACCGAAGAATCAAATGTCTGGATCCACGATACCCACAGAATTTCCCTGACAGCCAGATGGAATTTGGCATAAGCCAGCAGGCACGGTGGTATTAAACTATCTACAGCCAGTTACAATGAAACCCAAAATTGGCATCATGAAACTCCTAATCCTGGAAGGTGGTCTTCAGTGTCAGCTGTGTAAGTTAAGTGGTCAAGTCCTTTATATTTCACAGATGTCTTATGTGTATCCATAAAGGTGTCCAGAGATCACAACTGTGATTAAATTAATCTACAATATCACTTTTATAATTTGCATCAAAAGTTCAAACAAAATTTGAAATGTCAACCAGAATCTAAAGATTATAAAATGATTTTTCTAACTAAACTTCCTGACGTTCATTCTCTTGTACCATAAAGACACATGCTATGATTTAAAATGAATTCAATGCATAGCTTCCACTTCTGAAACCACTCTGAACTACAAACTGCCAGACATTAATGGAACATGGGATCTTTACTCTGCTAGTGGAATCAACTCGTCTCTAAATGTCCAAGGAAACACTATTACTCGCCCTGACTCCACCCTTCCCCGTGACAATAACAAAAGGAACGCCAAAAAAAAGTCACCTTTCTACTTTCACTGGATTTGTTTACTTTTCCTTACCGGGATTCCTTCTGGCAGGCTGGCAGTCACCATTCCATGAGCCATTCCTGGAGGAGAAATCTATTTACCTGCCGCTTTCCTGACAGGGGAAATGCTGCAAGTGCACCAGAGACTGAAGCACAGCTCTGCCCACATCTTCTCTCTCTCTTGAACAAAGCCCAACCGAGGTACTAACAGAGTAAGAATGCCAGGAATCTGTGCTATTTCTCCCTTTGCATAATGGTTCTGCTTAAGGACAGCCTTCTATAAAATTGTTTTGAAATGGGATTTTTATAATTTCTTTCTAGCATGTTTTCAAGAGATCCTTTGTCCTGCTCAGCTGAAGTCAAATATACAATAGAGAAAGGTCTTTTTTTTTTCCCTTGTGTTCTCTTGTAAGTTAGCCCTTGCCTTTTCTCCATGCAGTTATGATTGGGGCTGCTTCTTGAAAAGTGGGGGTTTCAGTTTTTCAGCCTATGTAATAACTTCTCAATGTTTCAGTATTATTGCTGGGAGCATTGTTTTATTACCTAATTTTAGAGTCTGTTTCTCCATACTGTCTCATTTCAAAAAAGGCTTTCTTGATTAACTTACTGGGGGTTTTTTAAATCTTTATCCTCAATATGCCATATACACATCTCATGCCTTGTACTTCCTGAATGTTTCACTCAACCCCAGTCAAACTAAGAAGGAAAGCTTTTGGTTGATAAAATATTATAGGACAAAAGATACCAGCCACACCATCAGCAAGATCTTTGCCTCATATGCTCAAATGACCTAGGAAAAAAATCACACCTTACTTAGTTATCAACTAACCAATCCAACAGAAGCTGCTTTTAAGGGTGGCATCTTGCCTTTTGGCAAGAATTTCAATTGTTCTGTCCATATATATTAGAGATAAATACAAGAAGTGGGACAATTAAAAGTAGATCAAAAGTAGTAAAGTTCACTAAGCGCTGGTCTAACTGCTCCCAGGACTGCAAAGGAATCTTTTCCATGGGGTATATTCCACTGCTCAAAGTGAACAATAGCAGAGTGGTTTTATTTCCTCCAGTAGCTTAACACACTTTGTACGTCACCCCAAACTCACCTCAACGCAGTGCAGTTCAAAACTATCTGCACCTTGTCCCCTAGGAAAAAACACTGTAGTGGGAAAACACACTTTGATTCAACAGACACAAAATAGAATAGAATAAATGCACAAAATTTTGGAGACATGTAAAATTTCCATTTGGTGGTTCTACAGTTGCACTAATATGTGACACACGTAACATAAATTTTAGTTTCATTGTTTAGAGCTATGTACCTTTTCTTGGAGGACAAATTTGGCTTATCTTTTAACTGTGACTTCAGTAGAACTATTTATTTAAAGCAGGCAGGATATGCCTTTAAAAATGTCCATCACAAAGTCCCGTATTTTACATAAAGTGGAAATCAAATATTGCATCAGTCTGCTGCATCCACTTGTCCCCTCTTTTTTTTTTTAAATAGAAAATATAAATGGAGTTGGCATACATCATAAAATGTTTACAGCCTTTGTGGGTCCCAATGTCATGTTTTTCCACCAGGGCTCATTCTGTCATATCTATAAATTTTATTTTTAGCCAATGGCAAGTTACCTTGGTTTAAAAGACCAGTCTTACTACCAGTGCTTCCTTTGAATGTTCACAAGTTTGGATCCTGTTACTTAACAGAAATTTCCTTGGTATCCTAAGGACACCACCAGTTCCTCAACAGTACTGTGAGCAAGCTCATCTCTTTGCTGTAGCAAAGAAATACACCACTTGTGCACAAATTGAGAGGAATTGTTTCTCCATTTCCCATGACAGAGACAAACCTTCTCCCTACCTGCTTGTGCCAAGGTTCACTGGCTTTTATTTCTACTCCACTTCATAGTAGGAACTAGTCACTCACTAGTAGAACAAAGGAATCAAGTGTTAAATTAGGAGTACAAATCCCCTAATTTATCTCAAAGTTTAAGTTTCCATTCCCAAGAGGCTGATAAAATTTCCAACTCGGCAGCTAATGCAGCAATAATTGAGGAATGTTCTGTGTGTTGATTACCTCACAGATAGCATAGAGCCCGTGCAGGTGGCTACGTTTACTGGATCAATAGTAAATACAGTTATTTCAGATGAATGGATTGACTCCCTAGTGAACGATTGCTATCGTCAGTGCAGCACTCACATCTTGGCCAGAATTTCCACACCAAAACACAGTGAATCAGGGTAGGAATGTCTCTGATTATTTTTTTAAATCTATTTGATAAAATTTTGGGTAGGATGTCCGTGGATTGAAAGAAGCCACTCCTTTGGTCATGCACTAAGTTTGAAAAAGAGCTGTAACTGGCATTGATACTACACCACTTCCAGGACAGTGGACACAGAAGTACCAGCTACAGCTGTACATGTGCATTAGTTTGCTGTAGTGTTCTAAATTAATTAAACTACTTGGATACTCAGTTTGGTGTAGACACATTTAAATCCACTTCAATAACACTCTGAGGAATTAGATTCATCCATTAATTCATTAATTTAAATTAAAGCTACAAGTGCGGCTGAAACGATGCCAAGTGCATTCACAATAACTAAATCGATTGCATTACAAGAATATCAATTATTAATCTAAGGAACTGTGTAGTGATTGCTATTGACTTGTTTACTAGTAAAATAAGTATTTTTGAATTGGCATTTTGAGTCAATCCATGCGACCTCTATTTTACACATGCCCTCACACACATGAACAGATAAATGCACCCATATGCAACAGTCTTCAGCCAAGTGCCTCGTGTTTTCCAGACCTAAAGAATGTGCATCTTCTTTTTACCAGTGTTATGACTGGATCCCAGCAACAACAGGAGCCATAGCACAGGTTTGGAGTTGCTGCCTAAACTGGACACGCTTCCTGACATTTAAGAATTTCAATGATCAACAGCAGGACATTCATTGAACTTCTGAACTGTATTGGGTTAAATCAGAAATAGAAATAAAACTGAACAGTAAACAAACTATAGAGCACTCACTATCTGCACATCCCAATAGCAACTGAATAGAAATCTTGTCTTTCCTTGTCATTTTTCACAGGGTCTTTCTAGATTTCCAATGCCACAGGAAGCTTCAGGCCCTTGCACAGTGTTTTTCCAACACGTGTTGTCAGACCTCTCAGTCCAACAACAGCCCAGTGCAACCTTCTACACGTCATCTGCAGCCAGTGCATCTCTGTTGCTTCTCTCCAGCCTGGATACCGAGCTCAGATCACTCACACAGCACAGACACACACACAATTCCTGTAGCCTTCCTCCCCTACAAAGAGAAACCACAAAAGTTCAGCCACTCTCTGGGAATTCTTTGTGCGCGCAAGACAAATTCTGAACTGAAATTTATAGGTCCAGAATTTTTGTGCATCTTAAAAATAGATTTTTCAATAAAAAGTGCCATGCCCTAAATTTAACTGTGTGCAGGAAAAAAACCCAAACCCTGCAGAAACAGAGGTAACAGGATATGAACAGTATCCTTCTTTGGGTAAAACAGAAACCTGTAACTCTCCAACAGAATAAAACTGTCATGATACCAGGTGTCTGTTTCCTGATCCTGTTTATAATGGCAGAAGTTACAAAAGAGACCAGAATGAAGTTACCAACTGAAAACTACAAAATATAATTAAACCAACATGAAAAGTGCTGATCCTAAAGACAGAGAAAAATAGCACAAGCTTGTTAGCTTATGAATGAAAACAACTTCTACATATTTTTCAATTTATTTCTTTTTTAAATTCAGGTACGCTATGATGATATTAGACTAGAGTAAAAAAGCTTGGCTTCTAACAAGTGGGTGTTTAAGAACTGGATTTTAAACCTGGAGCTCCTTCTCCATCTTGCAAATTCTCAAACTTGCTTCTGCAGAAACACTATTCCTTTATTCAGGAGAGCAAGGATGGAGATCTGCCAAACTGTTATGCAAGATAATGAAGCAGTTTCTCAGAGGGTGAGAGATCACATGAAATCACATGGACTACAGAGGGATTAAAATTTAAGGAATGTCAAAAGTTTTACCTTACATTAACTTCATAAATTACATGCCATTTTTGTTTCAAATAAGTACTTTGCTCTCAGAGTTCTAAGAGTACATAAACTAAGGACTTGAGTTTTCAAAATCCTATCTACTTTTACTATTTTTCACATGGAAAGTAAATTCCAATCCTAGCTGGGGAAAAAAAAAAAAGAAAATTTCCTCTAACAGTGATGGCTGCTCAAACTGAAGAGTATTTTTTCATCTCATCTTTTTCTTCTGGTGATGAGAGTGATACAGGTAAAGTTAATAATTTAAGAAAATACTGATTTCTGCATCTACATATATTTCCATACTTGTAATTTGCAAGAACATCTCTTAGCCTCAATGCTGCTCTTAGCTCATCATGCCATGGCACTTTTCCCCGTATGGGATTTTATATTTCAATTGCAAATATCAATTTTATTAGGGGTTTTGTGAGTAGAACCAGGCATACCGATAGAATCGTAGAACTTCTACTTCACATAGAGCAATGCACCCAAAAATTCACATGAGGACTGCACACAGAAATTCCACCATGTACCTACAAAAAGAGATATTTTCAATATTTGTCTCCACTCCAGCATTTCCTTCCAAAGGGTTTTAAATTTATCTTTGGTATGAATCTCCCTTTTATAATCTGGTTACGAGCTATGCTGCTCAGTGCTTAGCAGCTCAAAAATTGAGTCCCAAAGGACCTAATAAGAGGTAGCTCTCACCAAAAGATTAATTTTGATACAAAGTAAGGCAGAAATGGTCTTCTCAGCAGATGTTTGGAGGAAAATAATAATAATTTCAAGGCATAATTAAACTAACTTCCAAGTTCATAAGCTTTTTATTTTCACTTTTAGAATATCGACTACAAAAATACTGTAATTTTGCATTTTTTTAACAGCAAAATGCACACCTTGAGACTAAACATAATAAAAAAGGCACATTAAATGTTCTATATAAATCCTAAGCATTTAAAGCACTACTTCACCTATCCTGTGCAAAGTAGTTAAATCAAAGAAAAATTATACTACAGAAACAAATTATACCGTAGCTATCCCTTTAAAGCTTTTCCTTACATTGGAAAAGACAGATAATTTAAGGATTAATTCTAGGCATAGTAACTGAAGGCAGCCACTGTCCACGCAGCTTGCAACACGACTGGCTACTATACACTTAAACTATACAGTTTACAAAATAAACATATCATGACTGGCTGTATGATTAAGAAATCTGCCAGAGAGGTCTGATAGACTGTTGCTTTCAGCCCCGAAGAATATGTTGAACTCCAAATATTTTACCAGAGTTAAAAGCTATTCCTTGAGAAACACTTTTTTAGTTTAAATAATACCATTTATATATAAAAGCCTCCAATAATAAAAACTCCAATCCCCAGTTTCTGCTCAACACAGTCTGTAGCAGATGAGAAGCCTTATGCCCCAGGACCATGTAAATGAACCAGGTTTCCTCCTGAGAATCTCTCACCTTTTAATAGGTATATATTACTTTTATTTTAAATAAACAGTCTCTGAGATGTGTATATAGGGTTCACTTGAGACTGGTGGCAGCAAGATAGCTTTTCAGTAATATCAATCCATAATCATTTACTTAAGATCCTCCAGTATCACAAATTACTTTCTATTTTAAGATACACAGCTTTACATACATAGGTCAGGTAACCCAACAGAAGTATACAGCTTTGCCAAGCTCAGAATTTTACCCAGTATGATACTGAGATACTTGAGAAGACATCTGTCATACTGTTAGGCTAAAAAACAGCCACTGATACTCAGCTTCTTGGCAAGAATTGCCTGCCAGTGCAGAAAGAGGATGCTAGTCTGCTAAGCCATGTGTCCCTTTAGACATTGGTAATATTTTGTTATTATGCCAGTATTCATTCATGCCTTTTGGATACAACACACCACAGCCACATGCACATGTAGATGCTCTGGATTGATAATCAGGTATTACCTGAATGGTCTCCAGGTCAAAGTTTAAGCAAATACCAAGGAGAACTGTTGCAATGAAACATCTGTATGTACAATGGATCAGTCTTTGGGTTTCCAGCTGAACAACTACAGACCATTCTCAAGCAGGCAGAGCATTACAGGGTATTCCTGTGGACAACCTCGTGCTGGCAAGAGATGGACTGGATGACCTAACAGGACTTTTCCATCACCAGACTATGATTCTCTGAACTTCATGCTTTTTGACAGTATTACAAGGTTCGACAGGCATTTCTCTTCAGAAGAGGGATTAAGGTCAGTAAGAATCAGCATCAACTAAAAAAGTGCACATGAGGCAATTGTGATGGCAGTAGGCAAAAAGATATTCACAGTCAGAAAAGTATTCAGTGCTTGCATTTTCTGCACATGCTAAAATCTATGATGTAATCCATGCACTAAATGGAGGAATAAGGAATAGGAGATTCACGCTTTCACACTGCTTTTTCTGTTACAGTGAAAGAAGTAAGGTATAACACAATATAAATAAAAACCAATCAAGGTCTAATACCTTAAACATAGCAGAGGCACGAAAGAGTAAATTCCAGTTAAAAAAAATCGTTTTGGAAACAAACTGCACAGAAAATCAGTCATGTAAAAGCTCAATGCCTATTAAGAATTTAAGTTGAACTTCAGAAAACAGGTTTGGTTGTAGAATCCAAGTGACACATGAAGAGATTTTTCAGAAAAAATGAAAAATATCTCTATTTCATACTGATCTGAATTCTTTCACGGGGACAGTCTCCGGGATACGTTCCTTGTCTTGTAACACCCGCATAACCCGGCGGAATAACAAACCCTAGATGATCTCCAGCAACCGTGAGACATAACGAAACGGAACGATCTGTAGCAGAGGGACCAACATGTGGCTCTTGAGCTACACGGAGTTCCGAAGCAGCTCAAGTCAGCTCTGATACATCACAGGGTCAGCAGCGTGGAGTGGTCCTGGGGAGAGGCTGCTTGGGAACTGGAGTGCTGAGACAGCTGTGACAATGAGTCACTTCAGGGCTGCTGAGCTGCCTGACCACCATCCAGCCCAGCTGCTCTCCCACCCTACTATTTTTAAAGCTGCTCTTTCCTTCAGTTCTCCCGTTGTACCAGGAAGGTACCCCTGCAATGTCCACGGCGTCCTCTGTAAACACATGAATAACAAACCTAAATATCTAAACTTTAACGTTAACAATTTGGGTGATATGTGTCAGTGTGGAAAGATTCGTTATGTAACTATTATATTCTTATCACCATGTGATGTTACACATTCTGTATCCTCTAAAAAAAGAATCACAGAGATCTTTACACTCCTAACCATCAAACAGAATTCAACGTGAGGAGAGAAAACACTTCTGTTTTCTGAAATGGAAGATTCCAAAGAAGATGATACTTATCTGTGATGGTACCTTATGCTTCAGTACCTCATATCTACGTTCTTAACACTGGGCATGCTTCTGTTCAACATTGAATTATTATTGCACCTTCCACTATTTATAAGAAAGAAAGAGACAAATCAGCTTCACCAGTCGGTTGCATAACTCTCAGACTAGAGGCAACAGATCTGGCTCAAAAGCCAAGAGAAGCACATCTATTTGGTGAAATCACTAGTGGTTTTAGGATTTCTGGATTCTATGGAGATAAAAGACAAAGGTTAAAAAAAAAAACCAATCCAGAGAATATTCAGAAGTTTCTCTGAACCATTTGTCACAGAAATTACTCTTATGTTCTAGTCGTAGGTCCCTGGTTTTCTTTCATTAACAGCTGTAGACGATTCAACCTTGTTTAAAACATTCTCAGATCTACAGTTCAGAATAAGAGACACAGTATAAATATTTTTTTCCACAGATAGTCATCAGGTTTCTTCATTACTCACGCTATACAACATTCTGATGCATTCCAGAGTACAATGTGAACTTAAGCCTTGAAGTGACACGTCATTGTGTACCCAGAATGTAATCTAACATTTAAGGCAGATTTACTCATACGACTGACAACATGATTTGTGTCACCCGATTTTGTAGTTCTTCTTTAAAAAGCATTAATGAAAGAATTACAAGGATAGTGCAAGAGGCCAAGACACAGAAATGAAGCCAGCTGTGGTCAGAAGAACCTGATTCAAAAGGTTTTGACAATAGCTTCTACACGTATTTAAATAATCTGGTATGTGTGTGGGCAGGACTCAGACCTCCAGAGAAAACTAATGAGGTAAACCCTTTCCTGCTGGTAAACAGTAATCGCCAGTCAGCAGCTTTTTGTTTTTACATTCACTGGTCTTTCCCAGTCCTACTGTCTGCTGCTTGCCACGCTGCAAAAAGCTGGTGAAAGCAAAGCCAACTGCTCCAATTAAAACACAAACCGATACCGTTGTTGCTTCGAGGGTTTCCTGTAACCCAACCATTTAAAGCAATAACTAACCAACTTCTTATTACTTTTAGGACTGTATCAAAGATATATTCAGAATAAAGAGAGGTTTCAAGCTAAATCTACTGCAAGCACCTGGAAACCTGTGAACCTACTGAGGGTAAGAGAACGTTTGCTGCAGCTATACCATATCTCTTGCAGCAAGCCAAGCAGTGGTTCCCTACACCTTCAGTGCTGAGCTGGGCCTGCAGATGTGGTGTGTGCTGGGAAATGGGGGAAAATCCACTTACCCACACACTTACCTACCGCCTTCTCTTTTGCAAATGCCTGAGAACTCCACAAAAGCACGTTACAAAGGACAAGGACAAAAAAGGGAGGATGCATAAAAGGTTAATTCTCTGCTCTCTATCCTCCGTGCCAGAGCTCTTCAACAGAGACACCTCTGTTCACATCTGTGAGAGAGGTGTGATGACCAAGAATTCAGATTTGCTATTAGCAGGAGCAATACTCTGATTTTTAAACTGTAACAATCCACTTCTGAGGATTCCCTTCTGATTCCTGGAGTATTAGAACCATTTACAACATTAATGGGTTTAAAGAAAAGCTATTAAAAGTTGAGCAAGATAACCTTAATGAGATCTGAACCCTACACGGCAATAGAAAGACAAAAATAGCAAAGATTAGAAGTAGGCATTGACAGAATGGAACTAAAGGATTTCCATTCAATTAATGCTTTTTTTTTTTTTTTTCATCCTGAATTACTATTATTATTTGCAGTTTCCTTTCTTGTTGGAGCAAGGAGGTAAGTGGCAGAGCAGCTGAAATAGATGAGATGATGAAAGGCCCTTACTGAGCAAGATGCCTCACTCTGGTTCTGGATGCACCTCTGTTTGTAAAGTGCATTCACAGGGTTATGGGTTTGTTGGGTGCTAACAAAATAAACAATATTGCAACATATTGTTCCCTGGTACACTGAATGAACATACAATAGAAGCCTTTGAAACATGAAGAAAAATCACAGCTAGCCAAGATAAATAAAACTGGTTGCAAAACCTGTGCTTTTCACTGAAGTATCTTCTTATGCTGAGGGATCAAGGATCTCTTGCTAAATGCTCACCATTAATGTGTGATGCATACTTTGGACTAATGTGACAATAAAACTATAATGATATAATTAGCACATTAGGTCAAAAACCGGCTATAAAGTGAATAATAAAAATAAATAATTAATTTCACCATGGCAATGAATTGCTCCATACTTCTGACTAAATCTCCTACAAACAATAATGAGTAGTAAATTAATAAAAATATATGAGAATGACATTAACCAAATGCCAAGTCAGAACCCAAAATGCCATGAAAAGTTACAGAAATCCTAAACAATCAAGCTGAACAGACAACATAAAGACAACTAAAACTTAATGTTCAAAAATACCAAATGATGCAAACTAAAACCAACCAACCAAATTATTAGAGACTAAATCAAACAAATGTGACCAACCTAATCATCATGAGAAAAAAAGGTAACACAATGTTAAGACACACAGGGAACTGGATGGAGAACAGCACTGAAAACACCAGAACTTCCTCAAGGAATTAAGAATGGGTCTTCACTTGAATTCTACATTTATGGCCATTCCTTCTGAAAAAGGAATTGCAGAAACAGAGGGAGGATACAAGATTGCACAGAACAAACGTTCACAAAGAAACAGGAAAGACTGCAACGGGACAAAATGGTATGTTTTCATCAGGGGTACAAACGTTAGATTTCTGTGGCACGTTGCTAGAAAGAAGATTTAATAAGTTAATATCTGAACTTCCTAAAATCAGTGTAAAACAAACAAACAAACAAATCATTACATTTTTTTTTTGGTTCCAATACAGAACTCGTTGCCAAAGGAAGTTTTCAGGGCAGAAACACTGTCCCTGTTTATATAAGAGATGAGACATTTGCATCTCAAGAATACAGAAACATTGACAGCAGTTTTGAAAAGGATATTAAAACTTTGGCTCAAGGCCTAAGCTAATTCTTTTGAAATAAAAGCAACATGGAGTTATTGAGAGAAAATTTTTTTATACCTATGCTTCCTTGAAGCATCTCCAACATCTAGCTCTAGCCATTCTCACGGGCAGAAAGCTGTACTAGTGTCATCAGTATGTTCATCATCATTTGCAAATAGAGTATTTAATAGTTAGCAGAGAATGAACCTTTCTTAGGGGCAAAGTGGTCGTTTGCTAATGATCCCTTAGATACCACAGACATTGTCACTCCAAATGCAACGTAGCATTCCCTACAAATTCTTTCTCCTGTTTCATACTGCAGTGTACTTTGCAGTAGAACACATCCAGCTCACAACATTATCACATTGCTCGCTACCATTACAGCTTTCCCTTCCCTGCACACTCCTCCCCTGTCACAGAGAAAACTGTGACTGCACTGAAAATGATCAGGGAGAGCACAGATGCAGCCAGAGATGGACTGCTACGTGCTGCATTTCTGGTTGACAGACACTTTCAGTATCTAGGGATGATGGAGAAGTATATATCTGGAGATAGGGCTTCTTAAGTTCATTTTCCTGTGTTGGTACAGAACATATAGGAAAGTACATGTATTCTTTAAGAAACTACATGCCCAATATATGTGATTGGATAAAACAAGTTTATATATCAGTCCAGTGTATGAGAAATTAATTAACATATTTGGCATGCAGAGAGATGGATTTCAGCCAGCACAAGACAGAAGGAAGGGGATTCAAGCACTGAACGTGGTGTGAGACAGTGAGAACTGGCATGGGGAAAAAACAGGTAGGAGGCTAATTAGCACTGGATTTGGAGAATGGGAGAAAATGCCATAATATCAGAAAAGCAAATGGCCCTTACTAAGAAAACTCCAACAGGCTTCCCCATGAAAACATTCTTACTTTTCTTATAAAAATGCTTGACCCTATACTAACATATCTATTCCTGTCTCAGATGCTACTTCTTTTCTGCGAGTAGATTTTCTGTGATACAATAAATTTCCTATAATGTACACAGGCATTCGTTTGTGGTAAAAGCATTCTCTGGAAAAGCTTTTTACAGGGCTCAGCATTAAGGGATACTTGTGAGGTCTGTTTACCTTATTTAACGTTAACCTGCCTTACCTAGGCAGGTAAGTCTGCGAAGCTACAGGTGGCATCTGATAACATATAGTTTGTCTCATTAATTCTTCTACCTGTTTTTCCTGCTTCAAACTTCATTTCTTCCTCGCGTTCAAACTGACAGGGTAATACCATGTACATCACATTGAAACAGTCTACACACAGTTGTGAAAAGATGGCTACCCTAATTTAGATGCCTAATTCCAGCTGTTGAAACTGCACAAAGAAGGAATTGTCAAAAGTTCTGAAGTTTCTCTTGCCACTAAGAGTGTAACAAGATCAGTCTGGAAATGTTGGAATGGTCTAAAAAACAAAGGGGGAGAGAAAAAAGAAGGAAGAAAGCGCAGCGTCTACTGTATAAACCACTGCACACACTGCTGTACTATCCCAGGGTATGGTTCAACTTCAATGGGAGGTTGTAAAAGCAACAACAGACGTGATACACGTTGTGACCTTCTTGACATGCTCCCCCATGGACTGTGACGTGGGTGGTTCAGACCAGGACTATCCCATCGAGCTTGGGATGGCTCTCCAAAAGCAGTTACAGGGTTTTCTTACATGCCTTTTGAAGAAAAAAAATACTCAGACATCCAAAAAGTTTAAAAAAAAAGCCAAGAGGGCATAATTACAACATAGTATTATTTACTTGCTTTGTAAGTTCATTAGTTTGATTAACTGTATAAACTGAAAATCATATCTAAGCACAGTGCGAGCAAGTCACAGAAACTGCCCCTGTGAGTCATGAAAGAATCATTCACTGAAAATTAATCCAGCATATTTACAGAGTAAATAAAAACCCAAAAAGTTTCAAAAAGGAGCAAGTTGTGCATTGTGTTTAAAGTCTTTACATCCCCATCGAGAGAGTGGCCCAGGACAGATAACCTGCTCTTGAAATGGCTGCAGCTATATTAGTTCTGGGACTGCTCTGCCAATATTCAAACAGCTTCACCTCGGACTAAATTCCAGTGGCTAGTTTTTGAAGAAAAGCTACACACATCTGAGAAGCAGTCTATAGGAGGTTAGTGCTACCTTGTATTTGATAACCTTTCGACACTACTCTTTAGATCTTGAACTATCTGAACCATCTGTGCTCTGAGAGTCTACAAAGAAGACCGTTTGGAGTTTTTTATTTGACTTAATCTGATTTCCTAAACCATCTTTGACATAAAACAATATTACGGTATGATAATTTAATATCTTCTTTAAAGATTAATTTACCTTATACTCAAATGCATTTCAGTTTGATCAAAGAACAGAAAGCAGGCTTACATGCTCATCTATCCTTTGAGTGTCAGAATAATGTCTCTAAAATCTTTGTCAAACCTTTACATTCTGTTATTTACTCTAATTTGGAGTAAAAAAAAGCCCCAACAAAACCAACCACAGTTTACTGCAGTTCAGATCCTTGGACCCTGCCAAGCTTTGCAGCTGATTCACCCTCATACTAAGCACTTAAAATCTTGCACATATTTAGTTATTTCTGCTGACTTGTCCTAGCAGCTAGATTAGATGGTTCTTGTTCACTCAAAACACGGCTGAATTCCCCAATGTCTCCCAGCCCCCTGATGTTATGTGAAGGGTCCAGAGTAGTGCTGAGGATCTGTTGGAGGCTCGTGAGAGGTTCCAGCCAGAGCCAGTGCTGAGGGTGACAGCGGTAGGGTTGTGCCCCCACCACCCTGTCCCAAGGGGACCTGCCATGGAGGGGGCAGAAACAAGATGCTGACGTTAGGGACACGGCTCTGCAAAGCGCTGTCCCCAAAGACAGGACAAGGGCAGCTGACTGCAACTTTGAGACCACATGCAGGTTGACTCCAGCTGTGCAAGGGATGGTACAGTCTGGTTTGGTCAAGAGGCTGCTGTCAGTATACCTTGCTTCCCACTGCTTCCCACTTTGGCTTACTCTCCTCCATCCCCTTGTCTCCTCAGGTTTAGACTCCAAATTCCCTTCCCTCATCTCTAGGAGGCACAGTCCCTGCCAATTCCTTAATCCTGGCCCTGCTCCCAGGCTTTCTGCCCCTAATTAAAGGATAGAAAACCTCCAAAGGAGATCACGCTCTCTTTACATAATCTATTTAATAATACTTTTCAAGTAATTTGAAGCTAACTCTCACTCCTGAAAAGATCTCAAAAGGACTCTAACGATTTAAAAGGCTAACATCTGTGTTGAATTAGTTAAAACAAAGATGACATAACCCACTATTGTGGGCTTCCACAACTATATCCAAAATACCAGAAATTCTGCCAAATTCAACCAGTCAAAACTGAGCCCTAAGTGATTTAAAAGGTACAGAATTCGGGTTTCTTTCGCATTTTTTCAGGTCTGACAATTATTTTGCCCTTTCTTATTTGAGCTTTTGGTATAAATAATAGCCAAGTTCCCACAAGCTGTTCCCACAGTATGAGGTTGGGGATCAATGAAAATCTTCCCCGGGAAGAAGAACTTAAAAACCCCCACCCCACATACATCAAAAAGGCTGGACTAAACTACAGCAAATGGCAACACCATAACCCGATGCAGCCCAACTATGCACCCTACTGGTGTTTCTCCAAAATGACTAGGAAAAGGCAACGTGTTGACAAAGAGGAAGATTTTGTTAGTTTTTAGATTCCATTCCATTTGGTTAAAAGTCCCTTCAATTAGGTATACAGCCCTGCATTCACTTTTAGCATTTTTGTATATGTTATGAGACAAAGATTGCTTTTCCTTCTCAGGACAACTAGAAATAATCTAGGTCATCTGCAGGAGAGGTGGCATGCTCAGAGAAATCTTGACCAGACTGGAAGCTTTGAAATTTTTGTACTTCTTGAGGCCTCCACTCATAAGCAGGAGGGTAATTCTTTGGCCTGTAAGACCACTTACATAACACATTTCTTTCAATGCCAGGTAAACTTTGGTAGAATTCCAATATATATATATATATTGGTATTTTTCTCTATGTTCCTTAGCATCTCTTTGATCAGAAAGGCTCCCAAAACTTTTCTGGTACAAGAATGATTTTCCTCCTGCCCCTCATAAGTATATTTAGTAACAATCGTTTCTAAAATGACAGCTAATTAATGTTAAGCATCTCTGCAGGTAATGTTTAGATGCAATTATCATCTTTCACAAGTTGCCAACCTAAAGCACTACCAAGATCAGGCTCATTCATTAGACAGGGAGCATAAAAACTATCAATTAAGTTCTGATTTTCCTCTCGGTCATTTTGTTCCTCATCAGCAAGGAACCATCTGAAAACACTACTTGCATCCAGAAAAACAGGAACAGCTGCATTAAAGAGGTGGCCACTTCTATTCTCAGATGTCCTGATGAAATTTGATTGCTTTCTCTGCACCACTACAAGTGAACATAGTATTTGTCTGAGACTTAAGATTCCCTCAGAAGAGAATGCTTCCTCCTCCAGTATCACATTATGAACCAATGTTGACAATTAATGCTCTCAGAATTTTTCTTTAAAAAAAAAAACAACCCACAAATATTTTTTAAAAGAGCTATTACTCTCAGTCCCCTTCCTCTCAAATGTACTTATTTCACTCAAGGTGTTTCCTCAATGATATTTCTCCTAAAAACACACGGTCCTTAAACATTCCAGGTTATGTCCTTCGGGTGAAAATGCACTGGATGAGTTTCCTCCCATTTGCTCCTCTACAGCACATTTGTGGTGTTCAATCCCACATTTATTTGTTCTGCCAACAAGCCCTCACTTCAATGAGCTCCACTCTAATATCCCTACACGTGGTTTTATTTGATGGGGTACTGAGCATTCACTACCACGTTTAATTACAGCATCCACAGAAGAGGCAGTATGGGTGTCCACATTTTAATGCCAGAGTAACTACAGGCTCTGACAAAAAGTGATTTCAGGACAAACCCATCTCAGTATTTAATATTTTACGATGTTTCCCTGAAAGTGAAGAGGTAGAACAGCAAACAAAGAGCTAAATGCCCTGCTTCAGATAAAATTAGAGGAACCCCAATTGCCACTGTGGTGATAAGCCATCTCTACCTTATCAATTTCAATTGATATATCTGCACTGGTGGGGGTTTTTTTAACATACTTGACGCTCAGAGAATTGAATCCTCTAGGTTTGTAAAACATCTGGTAGAGTGGGCCCCTGATGCTAACAGGGTGCTCTAACCACTGCTGTAATATAAATAATAAGAACCACCAAAACTAATGATTAAACTAAGAAACCAAAGACAAGCTGTGTAAAAAGCCACTGCAACCCCTGAGTAAGGAAAATTATTAAGGGACAAAATACAACTGCAGATCTTCAGCCGGTCCTTTTGGAAGTCATGAAGTGTGATTTAGTCAAGGACACCTAGTGACTCATCCCAGCCCTGCATAGTGTGCTAGTCCCATCCATTTATCACAGATCCTTTTTAAAGGTATGGTCTGAAAAGAGCACCAGCTCTATATTGAAAACCCCAGGTTATCATCAGAATCAGAAAGTTTGTAAGAAAGATTTCTGCTGAAAGGGAGCTACTTATAATCCTCTACTGATAACTTAGGTTTGCAATTACTGCCCATACTGGTTTATCTTCACAAGACAGTATGTATCAGCAGATGTGTAATACTGCAAACTGTGCTTCATCACTTCTGAGAGCACTCCACAGAGTGCAGGTACCATTGTAAGTACTACCTTAAATGGAAAAGTTTGCAGTGGTAGAAGAAAAAAATGAAGCTCCTGCCTTGGGATCAAGTCCAACAAATCCTCCTGATTCATCCATTATCTTCCTGGTTTTGCACTCGTTCTAAAAAATGGTTTGTTTCCCATCCCAAATTGTGTTTCTTCGTGCACTCATCTTAAAGCCTCAAGATTCCCTCACAGAATCCATAGCAGAGCTGAATCCATGAAACAGATACTTCACAGGAGATTAATAATGTAAATATGACATTACAAAGTACTGGCTGCAAAACTTCTGGATCAATGCATCACATTTCTGGGCACGTGTCTGAACTCATTCTAGTTTGACTGTGAACATACAGAAGAATTGCTACAAAGTGGAGAAAGGAAGGCAGGTCAGCTCTGGGTGCTTGCATCTCTGGATTGCTATTGCTTTTTGAGTGCTTGATAGGACAGTAATCAGCCAGGTATCCAAAGCTATTTTGTTATACCGCCCAAAACTGTTGCCAGTGAACGTAGAGGAAACACTGCATGTAGTTACTGGAAAGATCTTTTGATAAGGTGGTGCAATATGAAAAAGCCTGATTTAGGCCACCCCTAGATAGAGAAAGGAAAAGCCATTTATTTCTCTGGTTATACAAACACAGGTAGATAACCAAGTAAGTTGAACTTGGTTAATTTGGTCATCCAAGTTTCACAGGGACCACATGTTTAAGAACAAAAGAATAGAATACAGACTGCATACCCAGACATAAATTATGAAAAGCTTGCAGGCAGCTGTTGAGGGATTCTTCATTTGGGAGCCCACATCTCTGTCTTGTTAGAATAAATGAACCATGATTTCACAAAGCAGTGTTTTACTGTCCACATGTGAAAAATATGCCCAAAAAGATGCAGCTGAAGTGATGCCTGGGTACTTCAGACAGCACACAACTTTGGTGTATGTGAATTCACAGTCAGCTTATTCTACATTGAACAGAGTCAGGTCAAAGAATAAGACATATTGGCTTCCTAAGAGGGGAAGAAAATTAACTGCGTTTGTAGTTAGCTTATGTTGTATGATCTCCATGTTACACTGGAGTATGTGACTTTATTATTTACCCTTTATCTGAAGAACTGCAGGAAACAGCACAGAAAAGCACATTGCTCAGACTTGAATGCTGTCAGACCAGGTTCAGAAAGCACCCTCTGGTTTCTGAACATTTGGGGAGCTCCAAGAGCATATCTTCTCCTTGCTGATTTTTCCCCTTCTTGGTCATTAACAACCTTTCAGTCCACTTCCCCTGGGCTGTTCTCAAGGGCAGTCAAAGGCAGTATACAGTATAGAGCTGGAGGAAGTCAGTAGATGCTAAGTTAAATGTCAAATCTTCATAAAAATATACACACTTATTATTTGCTGCCTATTCATACAGCAGCATTCACCACAGTGAGAATAGGATATGTACTTTTGGAATTCTCTAGCTCTGAGGGGTGCTAGATAAGTATAACGATAGTGCAGCCAAGACTGCTAAATTTATTACAAGAGCCTGCGATCCCAATAGTATATTGCTAACAACAGTGCCAAATATCCAAAGGCAGCTGCTCTTTAGAGGTTATTCAGTCCTGTATGCTCCCTCATGGAATACTGCAGAGCAATAAGCAAAGGCATATTACACCAGTGGGAGAAGCAAGCTGCTCTTCTTAGATATAGACAGGCAACAAACATCCTATATTTCTTTGAAAAATCCAGGAAACCTGTGCCAGAGGACAAAAAGGACACCGGTGCCAAAAGAAACCAGAATCTCTGCAACCTAAAAGTGCCTTTGTTGCTGCAAGACTGATGAGCCAGCCCACGCTAACTGCCCTATTCCATTAATGCATTCTAACTCTTTTTTCAATCTAAGCACAGCTTATAAACAATTTGTTCTCCATTCATAGCCCCAGACTTCAAAAATAAAAAATTTCTTTGGACCAAAAAACCCCAACATTCTCCTAGGAGTTCGCTACAACATTTCTGCCAATTCATGCAGTCTGAATTCCAAGATGCTCACAATCAATCTTTTTTATTTTATTCTGCATTTAGCTTGAAGACTTAGGTGTTGGGTGGAATGTACTTCATTTTCAACTTTCAATGCATAGAATTATACTTGCATGATTTTAACAACACTTTCTTTCTTCTCCTTTTACCATTTTTCCAGTGACTGCGGCAAAATCTTATGCTACAGCCCATATTTCAAAATCTTTTTTGACTGCTGAGATATCCTGTCAATTCTTCTACATTAGTACTGGTGCATCCTCTTAAAATAAACCATCTGCTACAGGCAGACTCCTCTGCTCCCTGCCTGGGCACACTCTTCAGCCATTTGGATGACAAAGATGGGGAAAAGGCTAGATAGAGAATTATTTGGAATGGTGAAGAATGTTGAGAACACCAGGATTTTACTGGAGTGATAAATGACATGTTCCTGAGCACCCACTGGGACTCCTAGGGAGCAAAGAAAAAAAAAAAAAGTTGGTAAAAGCAGACCTGACAGGGTGACAATGACATTTTACAACTGTTTAGGGTCAGGCCTTGCTCTTAGAGATGCTTGCTCCTGGCAGAGATGGTGTCATTTGGCAGGCAGAGTTTAGCCAACAGAACTCTAAAATTCACGTAGAGAACACGCTGACAAAAAGTGACTTTTTGTATACTAAATACAAGGTATATTTTGTATATTAAATACAAGGTGCGTGCATGTCTGTATACATGTGATACACATATATTTATGATTTTACATCATTTATATAGACACATGCTGCACAACGGTATCTGAATAGGGGCAGATAACACTAAACATGGCTGAGCTTAAAAAGAGGTGTTCTGCAATTGTTTAAGCAACTCACACTATCTTCTCACCCCTCTGTGTAACTAAAAAGACCTTTTTTGGCGTGTAAAAAAAGCAACATAACCCAGTGCTGTGAAATACCCACTTTGAAAGTGTTCTGGTAGCAATTCTGACTGGAGTATCTAAGTCACAGTTATGGAATACTTTGAGTAATATTTCTTGTACCATAACTTCAGAAAAAAAATCATTTCAAAGACCTTCCAATGAGGCCAAATGTATTTCAAGATCTTGTGCAAGCTGCCTCAGCTTCTTGCTTAGTATTTGACTAAGTGCATCTTCAAGCTTATCAGAAACCAAAGCTGAGTATGACTGCAATATTTGCAGACATTCTAGCTGCATTATTTACAACAAATCTGTACATGTTGCTCTGGAAGACTCCAGAAGCACCACCATACCCTGAAATACTGCTTGGTGAGAATGCCAACAGATAGGCACACGAAAAGGATCCCACTCAGTGAAAGGCTTGTTGCTTGAAAACTCTTGAAAATCTGAAGACCTTATTTATAAATGTCACTATTGTCTTTGTGTCTAAGTTATGAAGATACTCTGACTTTCATGTAGGTCAACTCCCATATTTCAAGAAGAAAATATTTTTCTATTCATTTCAGTGCACAAACAAGTTTAAAGTGTGTGGGGAATACTAATATTCCCAGCCTTAACCTGCAGTATTGCCTGGCACAGACCAAGGCATCCTGATTCTGAGACAGTAACAGAAACTAAGTGCCTGAAGGTCATGGGAAGCATTTCAATTTTTCCAATGGCAAAGTAGCAAGAAATATTTCTGCCCTGACCAAACGCTGCATTCTGAGGCTGACTGTACTTGCATTATAGGATCGTTATTATTTTGATGAAATAATTACAATTTTTTCAGATTGGACAATGATGCCCACATTCAGACATGTATTTCATGACAGAAAATTCCAAGCCACTTCTACATACAAAACCAATACCTTTTTTTTTTAATAAATAAAAAAGACATTTTGAAAAACATTGGAATTAATCTCTCAAAAGTTCTAGTTTCCAAGGGGAAACACTTCTGGTAAGGCCAAAAAACTGGCAAAAGCAAAAAAAAAAAACCCCAACCTCCCAAAAAAAAGCATTAAAAACCCAACAACCTAATGAAAATATTAAAACAGGCATGCCAATAGAATACCTAGCCATATATTTGAAAAGCCATTCATACTGACACTCCACTTAATTGCTATTTTTAAGCACAAGGCTGAGAGCTCTCAACAGAAATTGTTGCAGTCTTTGTCTCCTCGTATATAAGCAGTCTTCCTCTCTCGGTACAACAGTGGAGAAAGGTCAAACAAAATCTATCAATAACAGGAAAACAGACTGAGCAATATATTCTTAACTTCTACTCCAGAAATAAATCAATGAAGAATTTCTGGCATGAAAGATAAATGCACTTACACTCAAAATCACTTCAGATTCACTCACATAACATTCTTCTGCACAGAAACAATGATTTACTACATAAATATGTAATGCTTAACAAAATGTTAAGGTATCTAACCTGTATCAAGAAACCTTGATTTTCAGAAAAAAAACAACAAAAAAACCCCAAAAGATTAGCATTTACCTAAAGAAGCTTATACTTCTATGAATGTTATTTTTTTCCCTGAGTCATCCCATCAAATTACTTTAATACGACATTGATTATCCTGTGGATGCATACAGAGTACATTTCAGAAACTAAGAGATTCAAGGGAGCTCACAGAGGTACCTCAAAAACAGAGACAGTGATCATTCTCAATCAGCTCTCTGTTTACGTCATTTACCCGGACCTGAGCAAAGCCTTTGACACTGTCCCACGTGACATTCTGGTCTCCAAGCTGGTGAAATATGGGTTTGATGGATGGACAATTCAGTGGGTAAAGAACTGGCTTGATGGCCACTCCCAAAGAGTGGCTGTCAATGGGTCAGTATCCAAGTGGAGACCAGTGACAAGTGGAGTCCCTCAAGGATCAGTACTGGGACCAGTCTTGT
>WTSP01015565.1:0-30086 GCA_025331215.1 Actenoides lindsayi | reverse complement strand
ATTATATATATTTATGTATTAAATAGTTATATATTTCTATAAACATTTTCAATATATATCTATGTCCGTGTAAATATATTTAGGGCTACTTTCTTTGCAGTTTCCTACTTCGCCCGTAAGCAGCTGTACTTTGATGTCTTATCGTCATTGATCTACCTGCAGAACGGTTTGAAACAAAAAAGCAGATGAAGGCATCGCAGCCGGGAAGGAAACCAGGAGTAAATGGAAAAAGCAGAGAAGCTTAAATCCATCAAGCAAACTGACAGCATAGCACAGGCTGGACAAATACTGTTCCCCTGATGTTTGCCTTTGTGGGTTCTGTTCGGTTATGCGAGTGACTGGAGGATTTGTCATTTGTCACCTGCAGCAAAGCCATCATTTCACAGAACTCTGCATTGAGGGTTTGGTTTATGTTCAAGGGGAGCTGCGGTTTCAGCACAGCTGTATCACTGCAGGAGCAGAACCATGATTCCTAAACCCTGAACATCGTGAATTCCCAACTCCTGAGTGCAAAACCAAAAAGGGAGGCTGCAAGAACAGCAAACTTTTTCCTAGCACTCCGGAAAGGAGCAAACTGTGCTCACAAAATGACCCAAAGCACAACCAGCAGCAGAAACCGTGTGCATGCCCACCTATAATGAGAGCTGGAAGCCTTCTGGAGCTCCTCCTTGGGAGCACTCATACAGAGCTCTTTCCAAAGGGATGAGCTCTGTGCTGCTGTGCATCCAGACATGTCCTGCATCTGTAAGCAGGACAGGTCACGCACAGTCAAATCAAGAGGGGAGCTGCTCAAAACTCTCAGACTGTGACGCTAAGGAAACCTCCTTCTTTCCTTGTCCATCTTCCCAGAAAAGGTGTCTCCTGAGTTGAGGCACTGATGCTCAACAGGATACTTAGGAAAATTCAGGGGTGTTCTATCACAGAGAGGATTAAGAGCAGCAGGGAAGCATCTTATTTACCTCCCCCTTGACACAGAGGATCTCATCCCAGGCTTAATTCTTTCCTTTTTCAGGTAAGGGAGAAGGACACTGGACATCATCTACTCATTTCCACTTGCATAAAGTGTCCCTTTCTCAAGATTCCCTCAAACTTTTAAAGAGGTAGGTGCAGAAGGGGCAGACTTTTGGGCACACGCAGTGCATGTGTAAATATTATTATGTTCCTAAATACTTGCTAACCCATCTCAGTTTGGGGTGCAGAGTACTGAAGACACGAGCCCTGAGCTGAGTGCACATTTTGGAAACACTTTGCTGAGTTACAGGCCATCCTAAGTCGTTTCTTTTGCTGCCCTCTTGTTACTCTTCACTATCGTTCTGCAGCTCTGCGACGTCAGGCAGTTAGAGAAGTGAGTCATGAAAGGCTTCCAAGGTCCTCAGAAGAAATGCTGGTTATTAAGGACTGCGATACATTGCACTCGATTGAACAGAACCAAAGCTGATTCCTGAGAGGCAAAGGTTAATTAGACAAATGGCTCAACAGGATCAATCTCTTCTAACTCATTTGTTGATATTTTAAATGTTTTGTTGTTGTTGTTTAAAAGAGAGTTTAAAGTAGATTAGGCAGCTGAAAATAACCCCCCAATTCCCAAACACATGAGATGAAACCACAGAAGACCTGAGACTGCCAGTAACAACACAATTACAGAGCAGTAGCCTAATGAATAAAGCAGCAGAAAATCAAATACCTCTATCAAATTATATTGAACACAGCACTCTTGTCTGGTTAGACTTACTAACAGGAGGCCAGGTGGCAATGCAGCCTAACATCCAACATCATTCAAAACTCATGGTGACCATCCAGGAGGCTTCTCTGTCACCACTTCCACCTACTCCTTCACTGATTACTCCTGAGCAAACCACTTCACTACATGATAATTCAGGCAGCAGACGAGAATACTACAAGAGCGTGTGTGTGGCAGCCACTCCCCCAGATTACATGCTGTTATAAAACAGAGTAAGTTATTACCCATCATAAAGGATATTTACCCTGCGTAGCAAATACTATCACAGTGGCCTTTGTTGACACAGGAAAAGGTTTATCTGACTAGACACATGGGTTAAGAAATGTTTTCTTTCTCCTAACCCAACAATCGCTTGTGCCAGGTTCTGTAGAGGATGGGACAAGTCACATAGTAAACAAGGCAAACAGCTTCTCTGCTTTTCCTCCCACTCATCTCACATAACAAGATGTCACCACTGTCTACACAAGCATCTCATTTGGTGGGTCCCAAGCTTTCTGCTGTCAAGATGGAAGCTGCTCTCCATAGAAGATCACACTCATGTGAAATGTTTGACCAGAAGACACTACAGAAGGGGTGTCTCATCCACCATGAAACCCCAGTCACATCAGTTATAACTCAGGAATGGAAGAGGTGGAGGGCAACTAGTTCTTTATTTGAGCTTCTGCTGAGCTCCCAACCATTGTGGAATTTTCTAGCAGGGGCTTATTAATGTGCCAGATCAAAAATTCCCTTGAAGCAAGCACAGCAGAAGGTTTCTCCCTTGCTCTAGTGGAAAATAGCACAGTTCAGTTATTTTACATTCACTAATCACAGCAGCCTTTTTGTTCACTAGAACCTCATGACTTTGAGATCAGAACAAACCTCATCTGTTAAAGAGCCTCATTAAAATGATCTGTTTCTTCTACAGAAGTGAAGAAAACTGAAGTTTCTGTCATGGAAGATATCACTGAAAGTTTGAAATTGTGGAATACTTATACGTGGAAGAGCAAGTTTCAAATCAAAAGCGTTGTGTGGGTTCATACACAGCAGCTTATGTCACTAGCAGTGACAGGCACCACTGCAGAAGCAGCTTAACCAGCTTTCAATCAAGGCCTGCAAAAATCAAGTGTATAACAGGACACGTAGGAAAGGCTTCCCCTCAGCTGAGGGCTGTACTCAGGAGCACGGCAGCTCACAGCTTCAACTCGGTCGTGAGGAAAAGTGATGTGCTACGGAAGCTCAAGAAGTCTGCCATCAGAACAGACATGCAAAAAGTGGTGAAAGGACAGAACAGCCACAAAGCCAGGACCTCATGCTGTTTCTAGAACGATTCCTGCAAGCTCAAGGGCATCAGTCGTGACCTTCCTACTTCTCTGTGACAAATACAACCACTGCATTTGTCAGAGCAATAAAACCCCCCCAACGTGCTGTAGCGTTAGTCTCCAAGTGCTCTGTTTTGATAAGAAACAGTGAGGTGTGGCTGGACATCATCAGCTGGAGCAATATCACACTGAAACACAGCTGCACCACCCAGACACCCTGCTCCCAGTGCTGGTACCACAACCACGATGGCCGTGTCCACCTTCCTGGGCTGGCCAAGGGCAGAGCTCCGTCTCCCCCGACAGACAGCAGCACCGAGCAGGTGCCAGAGGGACCACCTGGTCACACCACGTTCCCACCATGCAGCAACTCTCCTGCCTGGGTATTCTAAAGGTGGGGTCTTCCTACACCACTCCCCATGCTTTACAGAGGTGGCAATTGGTGCTGCCCTCAACACTACAGCCAGGGCATAGCCTGGATTTCTCTCGCTACTGCAAATAAAGGGGCTTGAGCCGAGTCACCACTCCCGTGGGCTCAGCAAGCTGCATGCAGCAGCTCTTTAAGCGAAGCCAATTTACTTGGCAGACAAGAAGCTCCCAGATTAACCTGGATCGGCTCTGGGTGCTGCAAAAGAGTAACAAGCAGCTAGCAGGAGGATCTCAGAAACATGTGCTTCTTCAGCGGCAATGAGAATATGCCTGAAGCTGCAGAGAAGGGATGACACTCACAGAATCACAGACTGGTAGGGGTTGGAAGGGACCTCAAAAGATCATCTAGTTCAACACCACTGCTAAACCAGGGTGACCTAGAGCAGGTTGCCCAGGAGGGTTTGGAATCTCTCCAGAGAAGGAGACTCCACAGCCTCTCTGGGCAGCCTGGGCCAGGCTCTGGCAGCCTCACAGGAAAGGAGATTTTCCTTATCCCTTATGATGTCATAGATGGAGATGGGACAGAGCCATGGTGGCTACAGTACCAGGTCACAACCTTCTCCTCTTAGACCACCTCACTTTCTAATGCCTCATTTAGGAATTTTATAGTGCATTAAAACATATGCATTATACAAGTGTTAACTATATAACATAAAGGACTCCCTTCAGATTTAAGGAAAGCATTCATGCGAGGTTGGACCAGGTGATCCTTGAGGTCTCCCTCAACCTGGTATTCTACAGTTCTATGATTATTCATTACCTCAGGATTTACTTTCTGTTATTTGGCTCCTTGCTCTGATTTTTGTAGCAAACCACCTTTTTTTTTTTTTTTTTTCCCTCCATTTGGTCAAATAGTTCCTACCTAAAACTTTCACTAGAATTTGCAAACGCTGGTTTGTGGGGGATGAATTATGGTGGTGAAGGCAGTGGAAAAACCTGATAGGTGACTAGTGATGGCTTAGAAGCACAGGACAACAATGGGAAGCATCACAGTTGTCTTCTCAGCAAGACTCTGACAAGCAGCAGAAGTTTCAGGCTGCCTCCTTCTCAAAATGCATCAAATAAATCACCAAGCACTGAACAGCTACAGCTTAAGTCTTTAAAGGCCATATGCTATATAAAAAAGAATAAAATAGATAAAAATTCAAACCAGAAGCAGAACACCTAAGGAATCACACAGGCTGTGAAGATAGAAACGGACATTAATTTCATTACACGGCTCTCACGAAACACAGATGCCTGCAAACTGCCACAGCTCTCCCGGTACCCACTCAGTGCCCAGCTATGGAACCTGCTCCTATAGAAACTTATAGAAATGACCATTACCTAAATCCCAGAGAGCTGCTTCTGTGGAGGAACTGTCTTTAACTAGCCTGCTGCTATCCACCGAGCTTTAAAACAAAGGTTAAGGTCTAAAGCACGGAGGATTTGTCAGATCTCCTTCACCAGCTGCGTAAAAGGGGACAACATCACCATTCAGCTGCGTCACCGCTGGCACTGAGGCTTTTCCTTTAGAGAGATACACGGATAAAAGCAAAACCCCTAAATCCTTCTAATTTTAAAAGGCTGGAGATTTAGGAAAAAAGAAAACAAAAAAACCCCGAAAAACAAAACCTCACAAAACCCAACCAACCAACCCACCCCAAATCTCCTTAAAGCCTTTCAAAGAGCCCCGAAAAGGCGATTTTGTTCAACGCCTGGGTCTCGTCTTCTCCCTCCCCGTGCCGTGCAGCAAGAGCAGGGCACGGATTTAAGGTGCTTTGCCTGGGAGCAGATGCAGCCCAGCGGGAGCTGCGGGCAGCGTGGATGAACTCCCTGAACTGAAGTAACCCTGGGCAGGCAGGGATCCAGCCAGACGTCTTCGGGGTTACTGGGATTCACAGTCAGAGAGGAGAAGCACGGACTCTCGCGCTCGGTGATAAAAATACAAACGGCCAAAGCAGATGTCTCCCCGTGCTCAAATTCAGTCGGATATTGTGCGGTCGGGATTGCGTTGCCACAGGATTTAACAAGAGGAAGTTCTCTTATCTCCCTTGGTTAAGCAAAAAAAAAAAAAACAAAAAAAAAGACCTCTTTTCAGCTTTATAGAGAGAGGGGGAAAAAAAGTAAAAAAAAAATCACCCATGACACAGCCTCTGTAGCAGGGTAAGAAGAGGGGAAAAAAGTTCATGATGTTATTCAAGACCTAGCAGTGTAAGAAAGGTTAACAGAGTTCATTTGACTTCTGACAGGGGATAACTCGAGCATTTCTTCATAGCCCATAGGCATCAAAAAGGTGATTTCATTCGCTTTGCTTTTTATCCCTCCACAGCTAAACTCAAGGCCTCTTCCCCCATGCCCATTCTCCTCTCGAGCCAAAAAACAACTCCCTGTGCCATCTGCCCTAGCAAAGCAGAGCCGTTTTGGGCAACGCACATAAGAGCACTGCAGCTTATAGCCATGGCACCACATCAAGTCCTCTGATGGGACTGATTTTCATTTGCAATCCAGGTGGCCAGGAAGAGCAAGGAAAACTCCACATCTCCTGATGAAGGGAGGCGGCACCTCAGAAGCTGCCTGTCTCCATAGCCAGCATGGTACCAACCAGGCATCTGGGGCTTCCAGAGCATGGCAGCAGCTGTGTCCTACAACAGAGATGCCTATAGCCCCTTGGATGCTCATCAATTTTTAAGCAAAGGTTAAGCAATCAAATGCTCGTTAAAGGGTAATTCTACTACAGCATATGTACAAGATGATAATGAAAATCATCCCCTCTTCTATGCCTTGAACCCCAATACTGAGGAAAAGACCAGCCACGTCACAGGTGATTGCTCTTCTCAGTGACATCCAATGACAGGACAAGGGTCAATGGTTGCAAGCTGGAACACAGGAGGTTCCAGGTAAACATAAGGAGAAACTTTTTCACAGTGAGGGTGACAGACACTGGAACAGGCTGCCCAGGGAGGTTGTGGAGTCTCCTTCTCCGGAGATGTTCAAAACCCACCTGGATGGGTTCCTGTGTGACCTGACCTAGGTGATCCTGCCCTGGCAGGGGGGTTGGACTAGATGATCTTTCAAGGTCCCTTCCAAACCCTAACATTGTGCAATTCTGTGATAAGAAGAAAATCATGGCAGCATTCACCAGCACCTCACTGAAGGAAAAAAATGAGCACAAGATCACAATGTGGCATCTCAGTAAGGTCACTGAAGTAGCACCATCCTCAAGGGATGAAAAAGAGAGTCCTAATGGAGTGGCTGGAGTGTGACAAATAGGTAACACCACAGAGCAAAGGCAATCTGTTATTGAGTCTCCAGGGAGGCAATGGAGGTAAGCTCCTCAGCTACACGTGAACTGGGGGGATCCCAACCTGGGGTCGTGCTGCTTGTGTGAATGACCACGTGGAGACACAGGAGAACGAGGTAAGTGGCATGCTTGGGGAGGGAAGGCTACAAACAGGCAGAGGTAGCACTCCTACCTTCCTCTTCTAGGAGAGCGTGGGGAGGAGATGACAACATACGTAACACCCCGTGATACAACCACACAGAAAAATGCTAAGGACAGCTTTCCCAGAAAAGCAGGGTAGAAGAACGGAGTAAAAAGGAGAATTACAAATTTTCCCTCCCCTCTTTGGAGCAAAGCCTGAACAATTCAGGCAAAAAGTGATTTAGTAGTTAGGATGCACAGAGAGGGCTGAACAAGATGAGCAATTGCTGGAGCAGATCCTCAGCAGAGAAACACTCCCTTGCACTGCAAAGGGGGGGCCTCGGGCTGGGTGGCAGGGTCGTCTCTTCCCACAGTCCCAAAGAACAGAGCAAGGACCACTATGAAACCTCCCACTCTCCCACCAGCTGAAGTCTGACAGGCCATGCAGGAGGAGTGACCACACACTTATCAGTAATTGATGCCATCTGCCTACACAAAGAAACCCAAGTTACTCCATACCAGTAACTACTTTATGAAAGACAAAGACAGCCCAGGGTTTTTTCCAGCCTTTTAAACCATTATCCATATGTGTACATGGTAAAGATGGGGGAATTTCTGCTGTCAGAAAACACCCAGAGAAATGCACGCTGCCCTGACACACAGCAAGAAAGCCAGCACTGGGAGGGGACAAGCTCTTCTGATGAGTAAGCAGGGCTGATGTAAAGATAACGTGCAAAGGAGTTGGCTAACACCACAAGGTGAGCCAACACTTTGCTGGGATCAACCCCCACTACCCAACAAGAAAACATGGCTATCATGAGTTAGTCACCGCTGCCACAAACCCCTCGCCATCAGCTGCACATGAAGAAATCTCTCATGCGGCAGGCAAACCATCTGACTTCCTAAGCCGTCAGCGCCAGGGTGTTGGGCTCTTGCTTTTCTCTTTCCCCCACCCCCATCCTGGAACACAACAATGCTCCGAAATGCTCTTTCAAGAAGGGGAACACCCATCGTGTCTACAGGATGTGAGAGGCAAAAAGGGATGTGGGTTAGCTGGAGGAGGTGCAGCAACAGCCATCCGACTGCCGTGCCCTTCAAGTCGTACCAGGATGTATGAACCAAAGTTCACATCAGACAGCGAAAGACCTTGTCTGTCAATGTAGGACCTGGCTGAAGCATCCTACCCACCTCCCATTTTAGCTTTCCTTTCTCTGGGACAGAATGAAGCCTTTTCCACAGAGCACAGCTCTGAGGGATGAACATATGAGGTGTAAGATCGTGAGTTGTACAATTTTTAAGTGTAGCTCCGAGTAAATCTTGTTTTTAGAGACAATCCTCTTGACTTCTGAATGTTCAAATCAGGTGCCACTTGAAGGTTAGGGACCGATCCTACATCAACACACCATCAATTTAGGGATCCCAGTCAAGGTGGCTGGTGCTCATGTGTAAAGCTGTTTACAGGTTCTCATAATTAGAAGGAGATACACTAATTAAAAACCAAACTATCAAACTGAGCATACCAGCTCCTCTAGCACACCTCTGACCACAGCTTTTGTTCTACCGCAGTCTCCTTCTCCCCAAATCAATTCCTTTAGCACTCTGAACACCCACAGCTAATAATATCAGAAGGGGTAGCAGAGCAAGCAGAAGCACACCTGAGTGCACCAGGAGTTCTCACTTCATCTTAGCTCCCGACCTGCTAGAATGCAGGAAAGGGTGAAATTACAGAATCACAGAATGGCTTGGGTTGGAAGGGACCTTTCAAGATCATCTAGTCAAACCGCCCTGCAGTGAGCAGGGACATCTGCAACTAGAGCAGGGTGCTCAGAGCCCTGGCCAACCTCACCTGGAATGGTTCCAGGGATGGGGCAGCGACCACCTCTCTGGGCAACCTGGGCCAGGCTCTCACCACCCTCAGCATCAACAATTTCTTCTCTTTAGTCTAAATCTCCTGTCTTCTAGTTTCAAACCATCACCCCTTGTCCTGTCCCAACAGGCCCTGCTAAAAAGCCTGTCCCCCTCTTTCTGACAGGCCCCTTGAAGTGCTGAAAGGCCACTGGACATATAGAGAAGAATACTTATGGCATTAAAAAACACAACCAAAAACCACCCATGAGATATATATCTAGATACATATCTAGATATATATAGATATGGCTTTTGGGGGCTTGGAGGGCTGTGTGCTCCATCTCTGGGGTTGAGATGAGACCCAAGTGATGGGGAAGGTGACCCTCAGGGATGGAACCAGCAGCACAACCCACACCCCCGGAGCAGAGCGAGTCGGGCTGGGGCGGAGGAGCGGAGGTTGCCCTTTGCCCGTCGCAGCGGCCGGCTGTAGCCCATGTGGCAGTGGACTTTGGCAGCGGAGCCCGGCGAGCGGAAGAAGGGGCCCCGTGGCCTCCAAGCAGGTGTGTGCGGGGGGATGGACGGCGGTGGGAACCCCTGGACCGAGAATTACGGGGCCCTTGGTGGGACCGAAATGATGGGTGGCTGGGTGCTTGTGCCTGGGGGGTATTGAGGGCAAGGATTTAAACCCGATTTCAGCACATTCTGAGCTGCCTCTGTTCAGACCTGAGTGCGTCCTGTCCCTCCCAGCCCTGAAAAGACACCAAAATGCCTTAAACTTGGAGTGTGAGAGGGTTGACAAGTGGTTCACACAGCAAGCGGCCATCTGCCTGCATTGGGGAAGTTTGTGAGCCTTTGTGATGGGGGTAGTGATCCTTCAACAGAAGATATGGGGTCTTGAGGGTGACATCCACCCTGTCAGCAGGGGCTTCACCCACCCTAAGTCTCTTCTTAGTGTTTTCTCTTACGCGTGGGATCATTATTAGTAAACCTGGTGTCTGCTTGAACACCTGTATTCTTGCTGAAGCTGAAAGGCAGGAGGAAATCCCTGCTTCCACCCCATCTCATAGCTCACATGAGCAAAGTTCCATTCCTCCCTGCATCTGTCCCTGCTCCTTTCTTCGAGAATAACTCTCCTTGTCCAGCTCGTAGCTTTGCCAATATTCTTTCTTGTACCATGTATAAAAAGATGGGCTTTCCCTGCCTTGTCCCAGAGGTGAAGCTGATTTCTCACCCACCTGGGGAGGCTGTGAGTGGTGGTGCTTTGCAGGGCTGGCTGCTGGTGCCAGGAGGATGCTACCTGGGTGCTACCTCTTGCTCTGGGAAGAGCTGGATGCCTGTTGCTTTAAAAAATGGACCATTTTGTCCTGCTGTTTGAAGGGGAGCTTGAAGTTTAGGCAGGTGTTGAGATGGTTTTTCCTTGCCTCTGGCCATTTTGGAAAGGATGCTGAATTTCCAGCAGGGTCCCAGAAGCAGAGGGCAGGTGGCAAGAGGCTTCATGGGAGGCTTTGAGTGGGATCAAACGCGCTGTGGTTTACCTCATTGCTTGCAGGCCGCTAAAGCCATTTGGGACTTGACCTCCTCTCCCACCCCAAAAGCGGAGGGGCCCACACTGGTAAGCTTGTGATGGAGCCCTGGGCCCCTGCCTGGCCGCCCCAGCCCCGGGAGAGGCAGGCAGCCTGGGGACCACGGGGAGAAATAGCCCGTGGCCCCACAGCCCAGCGCAGGCGGCAGCTCCTCCGCACGGGACCACCCGCTCGGCCCGGCTCCTGGGATGGAAGCCACCTCCCTGGACATCACCCATGGGTTGAGGGTCACCACCCCCAGAGGGATGCCCTCAGACCAGCTTCCCGGGCTGAGTACTACGAACTCAGCTACCCCAACAGGCCATACTCCAGGTGAGAGCTGCCCGGCTTCGCGATGCTCACGCTGCGCCCCCTCCTTGTGAACCTTCTTAAGATGAGAGGTGACCCCGGGCCAACAGGGTGGCGGTGGATGGAGTTAAATCCAGTTGGCTGCTGGTCACAAGTGGTGTTCTGAGGGCTCAGTACTGGGGCTGTTGACTTCTGCACTTTGGGCTGCGTAGCAGCTGCAGCTTGGATTTCTTCTTACAGCCGTGACTTCTGCAGTTGTTGCTGTTTAACAGGCCTTGCCTTGGTCCCAAGGTGCATTTTTCCTGAGGGTTTGATTAAATGCTGTTCTTTTTTATAAAGTGCAAGGTGAACAATAAAAATATGAACGATAATGTGGGAGCAAAAGGGAGCTTGCAAGCTCAGCTGCTGAAACAGCAGAGGGTGGAAGGATAAAATGTGGGCTGGAGGATGCTCTGGGTGCTGAGACCTTCAAGTGCTCTGGCAAACTTGGGTTGATTTGCCTGAGTTATGACCCTCCCTGAGTTATGGTGTGGATATGTGGGGGTCTGTGCTGAGGTTATGTGGTGCTTGCAGTGGGAAGGGGGGTGTTGTGTGGGGCTGACCCAATCGCTGGGTGAAGGTACGTGAGTGCTGGGTGGGTGGCTTGGGATCAGGGCAGGGGGAGACCTGCTGAGCTGTGCAGTAGACACAGCAGCTCCAGAGCTTAGCTGGAGAAGGTGCTCATAGGGGACCTCTCCTAAAATAGGGGTGAAAGTCCATCCCTGTGATAATTCCACACCATCAAGCTGTGATTGGGCATCACCTGAGACTGCAGTGCACAACTTTCTCCTAGATGGGGGTGGAAAGTATCCAAACCTCCTGCTGCTCCTTCCAGATGGGATGCTGGACCAGTTTCTGGCCCAGCCACTGAGCAGGGTGCTTGAGCAGAGGACCCGGCTTTATTTCCATCACCCTTTCTCTTCCAAAGGTCCCATTCAGGGCATGAATCTAATGCAAGATATGGCCCAGAACCTGCAGCAGTGTCCTTTTTTTTTTTTCCTCACATTAAATATGTTGTGTTGCATTTCAGGCAAGGATATGAAGACCCCCACTGGCAGTATCCAGTAGCAAGCTACAGGGATGACTACACCTACCAAAGCCACCAGTGGCAACCAGTGGCCAGGCAGGATGACAGAGGTACAGGCTTATCCTTTGGGTCTGGAGATGGAGGCAACGTGCTTGCAGAAGAGGCGATGCTTCCTCCAGGATGGGTGGTTCTCTCAGGGCCTGAACATCTTCAGGGCTCCTTCCTGCCCACACTGCTAGGCCATCGGTGCTGTTCTTGCTGTGCAGCACTGCCCTCGGTTTGGGAAATGTGAGCAGGAGCTGGGTGCACCCGAGGGAATGTTTCACCTTGATCTCCATGGCTACAAACCTGTGTCATTCCCGGCTCCAGGCTGGTCTCTATGAGCTGTGTGACCAGGGTGGCCGAGGCAATGTTATTTTTTTGCTGTTTCTGGAGTTCCTGGACTGAAGGAAAGGGGAGGGAGAGAAAAGGAAAGGACACCCTGTGCTGTTTTGGCAAACTTGTTCAGGACTTTGTCATACCTCCAACTTGTTGGGCTAATTTGGAAGCAAATCGGGTGTACGTGGCAAATTGCCTGACTGCTTTTCTTTTGCAACTTCCTTATGGCTTGTTGCTCTGGAAGGCAAAGCTAAATCTTGATTCTCTCTCTAGATCTGAGACAGGGAGAGCCTTACAGCAAGAGTACCAATTACCAGGACCAGCACTACTACAAGGGTTACCACCCCAACCTGGCCACGACCCCTGCAGGGCAGGAGAGGTAAGGGTGGGGAGGTCTGAGCATCACCTGGTACCACCATCTGCTGTAAAACTAGAAGGTTTGTGGCTGGTGCAAAAAATCTCTGACCCCTTTTGCCCCCTTCTGCAGGACACAGACCTACGAGTCCCACAAGGAGAGGCGGGTCTCAGCTGCCCAGCCTGAGGAGAGAGTGGGGGAAACCCTTGGCAGCAATTTGGGGGATACCAGCAGCCAGCCCCGAGAGGTAACCTCAGGATGGACAGGGGTGGAGGACAAAAGGCTTGGGGATCTCCCAGGCATTTTGGGAGCTGTCCACGTGTCCCTTCTCCAGCTGGGTAGGAAACTGAGGAGAAAGACTGAGGAGAGGACAGAAATCCAGGTTTGGTGGGATGCTCTCCCGCAGCTTCCCCAGGTAGCTGGAAGCTGTGTGTCATTGTCAGCTTGGTCAACCCAGGTCTGCTCCATCACACTTGTGACCTGATCACTGTGTTCAGCCAAAGAGCAAATAAAAAGATTGAATCAAAGCTGCTCTGGTGGCTTTGCTTCTGGGCAGAGCTCTTTTTTTTTTTTGGGTTCTCAAGATATGAAAGCAAGTGAGCTGCTCAGCTGGGAAACCAGCTGTGCTGTTCCCACTGGGCACTTTTCTGGAGCAGTAGAGCCCGTCCCACCACCCTGCAAACAGAAAAGCTGCAGTGTCCCTAGTTTCTCAGCCAGCTTTGTTTCCTCCCTTCCTCACAGCCCTCAGGCCAGCCCAGCCTGCTCCTGCAGTACCATGAGTCAGGGCTCAGCTCCAGCAGCTACGAGCTCAGCCAGTACCTCCACGACAGTGCTGACCACTATGACCCCACACTTTCTGGGACCTGGAGCCCAGCACAAAGAGGTGAGGTGTGATGAGGCCCTGGCCCTCTCTGACAAAGGGGGAAGCAGAGAAATAAATGGTTGGAGTTAGATTTACTGTCTTGCTGCTTGGTTCTTTTCTGAAGGAGGTCGTGCAGGTGCAAGACATGATCCAGGGGATGGTGGGGTTGGGGCACGGTCTGGTGGCTCTGTCCTGGTCGGTGCAGGAGCTGCCCTGGGTTTGCATTCTGCTTTAGGGGACAGTTCTTGCATATGGAGGTCAGTGGAGGGTTACTTAAGTCGGAGGTCCAGGATGGGATCTGGTCATGTCCTCCGTAGCGAAGGTGGGGTGGGACCAGGGTGAGGGGACTCATGGTGACCTGTGTGTCATTGCAGGGGAGCCTTCAGTGTCCACCCCGGCCCCGGTGGTACCCCACAAGTTCTTGCTGCCACACGTGGCTGTGTGCTTTGGAGCTGGAGGCCAGCTGGTGCTGGTGTGTCCCCACCACCCTGCTGAGGGGCAGCTGGCCCACGTTGAGCTGCACAGCCTGGAGGTATCCACAGCCTTGCTCGAGTGCTTGCTTTCGTCCTGAGCCATGCAAACACCGTTCATCACCCAAACAGCCTCCTGAGTAGCCTTCCTGTCCCCTGCTGCCTTCTTATCTACAGCCCATGTGGACTCCTGAGTCTGAATCATGCCAGCCTGTGCCTGGACACTGCTTTCAGCCTTTGGGGCCTGCACCCTGCTTCTTCAGCTCTGTAGCCTTCATCACCTGTGACTTCTTCAATGATCCCTTGTGACAGGGATGGATGTGGTCCATACCTCTCTGGAGGATAATTCTGCTCACTTTTCTGAGGTGCTCCAATACAGGGGCTGTATCCACACCCTGAGTCTACCACAGCGTTTCAGTCTTCTATTTTGTCTCCTAAAGGAGGCAGGTGCCATCTCCACAGGCATGTCTTTCCTGGACCTTAGCACTGGGGTCCATGTGATGGTTTAGGATCTATGCTCTGGGGTTCCCTTAAGACAGCACAGAGGATGGGTTCACCAGCACTGTTGAACTCTTGGCCAAGGCAATGACTTCGAGGTGGCAGCTGGGTCTTGCCTGATGGCTGGGATCCAGCTGCTGAGTTTGCTCTTGTTTTTTAGGTAATTCTTCATGATACAAAAGAGCTGGAGGAGCTGCGGACTTTCCCAGGGCCCCTGGCCAGGTATGCTGCACCATCAGGTCCAGGAGCTATGTCCTCCTGACTGTGCTGGTATGGCTGGCCTGGGAGCACCTCTCCTTTGGAAGAAGGAATGAGTTCAAGGCAGATTTTAGAGTCTCTGTGGTTTTGAGATCTGAAAAGGCCAAGTCTAGGTCAAGATTGGGAGCCCAGTCTCTTTGCTGTGGTTTAGGTTGGTCTGGATTGTGGGAGATGTGGGTTTTTTGTTGGTCTTTTTTTTTTTTGAATGCTCTATAAGTTGTGGGTTTAGTGTGGTTTGTATGTCTGACCTTATTTTGTTACTCATGACCCAGAAACTGATTTTTGGGAGATCTCTTTGGATGTCTGAAGCTCTGGGTCAACCTATGGTTTAGGTTTTCTGAAGATTTTTGTCCCCTGAGGCTGAGCATGGCAGGGTCAGACCCATTATGTACCTTCATCCGCTGTGAGCCTAGGGATGAGTCATGGTGTGATGCATCAGGTTGGCTCTGTACTGTACTGGTGACACCAGCGTGTCTTCTGGTCACTCACAACCAAAGCAGGGAGAGAAGAGGAGTGTGCAGAAAGAATGAAACCATTTACTGAGCAAAAGAGCTGCGTATACCCAGAAGCTGGGTAGAAGACCTGTAGGTTACTTGTGCTGAAGGGCGTGCTAGGAATATCCATATGATATGTCAGTGTGATTGAGTCAGGATCAGCATCTTCCCCCCTGGTCCCTCTGCCATGGCTGATCTTGTCTCTCAGGCACCTTTTCTTTCCAACTGTCTGACTTGTTTATTGTAAGGCAGCAGTTCTGCCCGGTTTGCCCAGAGCTTAAAGGTTTCTGCTGCTGTTTCAGACCCAAAGGGTTGATGTGGTCACAAGCGTGTCTTTCTCCCTGCACCACGCCAGTTAACTGAAGACACTGCCTGGGTGTGCTCCTGCTCCTACAGCCTGGGATGTCCATGGCTACAACAGCAACGCTGCGCTCCTTTGCAGGAGGATGGATGAGCATATGATCAGGAGGGCAGAGAGAGAGTTTGAGATGCCTGAAACACAGAAATCTGCCAAGTGTAGTAATAATGATTAAATTTAAGCATTTTTGAGCTTCGTGTCGCCAGGGTGGTGTGTGGTTGTTGACACAGGGGATCTTCTCTCTCTCTCACTTTGAGTCTTTTAGCATTGCCACTAGTGAACCAGGGAATGCTTTGAGTGATGTCCTGGATTGCTTTTGCCTTTGGTTTCTTTTGATGCCTTTTTTTTTTTTTTTTTTTCTGCTGTAGGGAAGATCTGCGCAAAGTGGATGTGATGACATTCTGCCAGCTGAAGATTGCCACGAGCTGTGATCACTCAACACAGAGAGGCAGAGATTCAGCTCTTCTCTGGAAGCTCCTGGTCCTCCTCTGCCAGCAGAATGGGGTAGGTATCCCATGGGAAGGGTATGACCCTTTTGAGCTTAGAAGTGAAACCACTTACATGCCCCTTACGTGTCTCTTGACCCAGTTGCTATTTTCAGGGGAAGTACCTTAAAAGCATCCCATTCCCACAGTACCACTGATCAGTTTAGTACTGCCTGAGTATTTGGAGCCAACCCTTACCCTGGATTGCTTTTCATCCTTGTGATCTACCAACAATCCAGTGCTATGGCAGCTATGAAAAGGACTGTTGCCACCTGCGTCGAGGAGCCAGCGTTTATACCTAAAAGGGGATTATTCCCTTAACCCAATGAACTACGCTCAGTCTAATCTGCAGCTGCTTGTTGGAAGCTGATGAATAAGATCTCCAGAGCAAGTGCTGTGAAGGTCTTGCTAGTTGAATCCTTTGCCCCCACGAAACTGCATGCTGGTGACCAAGGCTGGTCTTGCTGGGGAGATGTCCTAGGCAGAGGATAGGAGTGTAAGGGTGTTGGGTTAAAAGCGCCATCAGCCTTCACTCATGGGGCAGCCTTCATGGGCCTTGCTCTTCACCTTTCCTTTCGCAGTCCATGGTGGGGTCGGACACGGCTGAGCTGCTGATGCAAGACTGCAGGCGTGAGGAGAAGTACGAAAGGCAAAACCCTGCGGCAAACCTGATCGGCCTGACAGACGATGAGTGGGTGGCACGTCAGCCAGGGACGCTGGACCTCATCACAGGGGAGGTTGCTCCTGTTGTGGAGACTCAGGCACAGATAGTGGAGAAGTTCACCAAGCTCCTGTACTATGGCAGGAAGAAAGTAAGTGGTGAGTGGGATCCTGGACACAGGGCTGAGTTTTGTTCTTAGCTCCTTTGGCCTCTTTGGGTTTTAAAAGGAATGGTGGGCAAGAGGTTCCTTGTGGTTGTGGTATCAACCCTGCAAGCTGTTTGTACAACAGGGCTTGTGGTGATGATGTCCCACCACTGGGAAGTGGGATGGGGCCCTGAGTGAGGACAAGATGCAGCACTGTGTTTAGTTGCAGCTATGTGATCTCAAGGGATGCCAAAAGCAAAGGGAGGGAGTGTTGGATGCAGGGAAGCCTGGGTGCCTGAGCTGGGATCTCCTAGTGGTGGCATTGAGACCTAACGGGAAGCACAGACCTGGAAATCCAGGAAAGATGATACTGGTCTGAAGGTCCCAGTCCTTGTAATTGTGCAAGGTAGAAAGATAAAGGGGCCTTTGTGAACATGGAAGAGAAGTTGGTGCAAACGCATTTTCTTCTCCACCTTGTCTGCAGGATGCTCTGGTCTGGGCCATGAGAAACCAGCTGTGGGGCCATGCCCTCTTCCTCTCGAGCAAGATGGACCCTAGGACCTACAGCTGGGTGCTCACTGGGTAAGCTGCAGAAGCTAAAGCTCAAGGTACACTGCTGTGTGACTGGCTTTGCCGAGCCTGTTATCCCTTTGTCCTCAGCCCCAGCACACTGAAAAAAGAGCATTGATTTCAGCTCTACCAGTTCAGAGGGGGTGTCCATATGGATGGGTCTGAGTCCTTTGGGCTTCCTGATGGAGAGGAGAAAGCAAGTGGAGGCTGGAAAGTGAAAGGAAAGCCATTCTCTGAAGGTGTTGGGGGAGAATGTATTCTGAGTCTTTGGCTTTGCCCCTGCTGCCCTAGCAAAGGCAGCCATCAAGGTTGAGGGAGCTGAGCCATCTTGCCTGTGATCCAGCCTGGTCTGAGCTCTTCATCCCACTTGTATGAACATTTTCTGGTGGAATTAATGTACTTAGTCCGGATTGGATTGATCTCTTCAGGGAGATTTAAGCAGAAATTGTCTTGTGCAACCTGAATCCTTTTAAGGAGGTTTTATCCAGCGTTGTCCTGGAGACTTGCCTGCTCTGGAGGTAATGCA
Organism: Actenoides lindsayi; assembly: GCA_025331215.1. Classification (NCBI taxonomy): domain Eukaryota; kingdom Metazoa; phylum Chordata; class Aves; order Coraciiformes; family Alcedinidae; genus Actenoides; species Actenoides lindsayi. The sequence goes on along the minus strand of WTSP01015565.1, from coordinate 12,370 downwards.
GATCATCAGCCTGATGGGCTTATGATCCTCTTTGCCTTCTCTGGCAGAAGGGGGTTCCTCAGGATGCTGCTTTCCTGGGACATTTGAGATATGCTGTTGGAAGTGAATGAGGGTTGGGGGTCTTGGCACAGCAGCTCTATCTCTACTGTCTCCTCATAGGTTCACCAGCACGCTGGCTGCTAATGACCCCCTGCAGACCCTCTTCCAGCTCATGTCAGGAAGGATCCCTCAAGCAGCTCTGGTCCGTGAGCAAGAGGCTGACCCTGGCGCGTGTACCCCTGTGCTGCTCCCTGCGTGTGACCCCCACCTTGCAGCAACCATCTCTGCTCACCTTTGTTCCCCTCTTGTCTCCCTGCAGTGCTGTGGGGATGCCACGTGGGGAGACTGGAGGCCCCACTTGGCCGTGATGCTGTCCAACAAGGTTGGCGACGTGGAGCTGAACCACCGAGCCATCATCACCATGGGAGACACTTTGGGTGAGCCGAGGCTGTTGGGAGCAGTTGTGCTCCCGCTGTCTTGTAATAGTGGGTGGTCACCTGCAACGTCACCGTGCACGTCCGTGCTGGCCTGGTGCTGAGCTGGGGTGGGCATGTCTGTACCACCAGAGCCGCAGTGCCTGTGCGCTGGTAGGGGCGAGGTGTTGATGGATCCCACCACCCTTCATGCTGGCAGATGAGTCAGGCTCAAGCACATCCGTTAGCTGCTCTTTTGGAGGCACCTGGAGTGGCTGGACCCAGGGAGGGCATATGGAACTGTAGAGACTCTCAGATTTCATCCCAGTAATGGCACCCTTGCAGAGTTGAAGCTGGAACTGGACCCTGCTCAGGCTCCTCTGGTCCTGTCGCTGAACTGAAACCCCCTTTTAGGTACAGAAAGCAGGAATTGGGGAAAAACAAACTAAAACAGGCAGAAGGGAGAGGTCAGGGTCTTGCATGGTCAGGGAAGAGAAGTGGGGCTGTTGGATTTGGGTTTTCCTGTGAGTTTGGGGCCTCCAAAGCAACTCTGACCACATGGTGACCTGTCTCTCAGGACTGCTTGGTTATTTTCCTCCCCTCCAGCTGGCAAGGGAGCAGTCGAAGCAGCTCATTTCTGCTACCTGATGGCAGATATCCCTTTTGGTTACTTCGGGGCGAAGGCGGATCGCATGTCTCTGCTGGGCAGCAGCCACCGGTGAGTGAGCCCAGGAGATGCTGCTCTTGCCAGAGTGACATGTCTCACTTTCTCCCCATCCCTAGCATCTCACTTCTATGCAAAACCAATCCCTTTTTGAGGGGTTTTACTGCTCTTAATGCAAGTTTTGCTCCGGGCCTCTCCAGCTGCAGGCTGGCATGGTGGTGGGGCTGTGAATCTGTGTGTGGGGCTGTCTGGGCAGAGAGCTCTGCTCCAGCTTGCTGAACCTCTACCCATCTCCTCTGCAGTCAGGTGTTCACCCAGTTTGCCAGGACAGAGGCTATCCAGAGGATGGAAATCTTCGAGTACTGCCAGCAGCTACGACAGCCCAAATCCTTCCTGCTCCCCTTCCAGGTAGTGGAGGTGCACAAGCACATCTGGTGCAGCAGCTCAGAGGTGCCCCAAAACATGCCTCCATCTCCCCTGAAGCCAAGGATTCAGGCTGCCTGCTAAGGCTTGACCCATCACTGGGGTGTGGAAGTGATGGAGAGGCTGCCCTGGCCAAAGGGTTCCTCCAGGGCAGGGGCCTGGGCTGATTCTGGGGCACAGGGTTTGATCAGGGCTTGCTGAGGTCTGGTTGTCTCTCGGCTCTCTGAGTATTGGGTAGGCAAAGAAGCACCCGGCTGCTGCTGCCTCAGGCACTGCACAGATCAGGTGGATAAACGAAGAAGCCTGCTCTGCCCACCACCCATCTGTCTCTGGGATGGCCTGGCTGTGCAAACAGGGCTGAGGTCTGGGGAGCCAGCCCTGTGGGGATGACCTCTGGGTGATGAGACCCACGATCCAGGGTGCTCTGAGTCACGCTGGGATGATGTACCATGGCAGAGGGGACTCGCAAGCATGAACACCTCCTTGCTTACCTGTACCTGCTCTGCTTCCCTCTCCCAAGGTGTACAAGCTCCTCTACGCCTCTCGCTTGGCTGACCATGGTCTCCCAGCCCAGGCTCTGCAATACTGTGAGCAGATCGCCACTGCGCTCCTGGGCCAGGATCTGGCCAGTCACCCTGTCCTGGCCCAGCAAGTGATGAAGGTGAGTCTTGTAATCTCCTTCCTTGGCAGGGTGCGGTACACATCCATGACCTGGGGTGATGGGAGAGCATCCTTGGGATTTCACATGGCTTAGGGGTGCTTGGGAGCTCTGAGCAGCCCTTTGGGGTCTGCTGCCCGGTGTGTGCTGACTACAGCAAAGCCAACACCTCCGTGGGGTCTCTAATACCCATGGATTTAAGGTAGAAAACAGAGGAAATGTGTTGACTGCCAATTAGGAGCAGAGGTATTTGGAAGCAAAGGGTGATTTATTATTTTTATTCTGGAGAGGCTTTTCGAACTTCTAAATGGCACAGGCTTAAGAAGCTGAAGTTTGAGTGCTTGATATTTCCCCTCCAGCACATCATCCCATGATTCCATTTATTTGCTGGGGGCTCTTTTGGAGTGACAGTGAACAGGAGCCTGTCCCAGCATGTAGCACTGAGCCCAGCTCCTCTGCCTCATGAGCAGGGTGCTGGGGTTGGGAGGGGTGAAACAAAGCGTCCCAGGTGTCCCAGGCAGTTTGGGCTCTTGGGACAACGGGTCTGCCCATTTCATGCATGCCACCAGGGCAGTACTGAGGCTGCCTGAAGCCTTCCTCTGTCAGGAAGGGGTCAAAAGCCACGGTGCTCTGGGATGAGGGGTAGTGAGAGTGTGTGTCTGAAATGGATGCTGCAGAAATCGCCCAAAACGTAGCTCACGCCACCACTCCCCCACCCGTTGTCAAACCCTATTTACTCTCTAACAGCCTCTCAGATCTGCTGTTCTGCTGGGGATAATGCTTCTCCTGGGAGAAAACACTTTCATCTGAAAAACTAGCGCATTCATAGACACTCTTGTCTTTGATGTTTTAGACTGTGTTACAAATTATGATACACATTAGTGTTTGATTAAGATTTCCCCTCTTTTGAAGCTGGGGAGATACACAACCAGGTGCTGGTTCATTAATATTGGATCAAAGTGCACATTAGCTTTTGGATTAAACATTCCCCCCATTTAGGAGTAATCATGCTTATAATTTCCTCTTTCCTGCCATTGATTCAGGATGAACACATATGTGCTTGCAAAGAGATGGGACAGTGGGTCTGTAGGTAGAGCAAGCTCCTGGCTGGCTGCTGGGTTATTCCACTCTCCGTGGCCAGTCCCTGTCCCAAGCTGGTCTCTGGCTGCTTGGGAGGTGTCTTGCTGGAATCTCCCAGAGTTGGGAAGTGTGTTTTGTGCTGGTTTGAACTGTGTTTTTAAAAACTTTGGGGAAAAAGGAAAGAATGGCTGATGTGGACTGGTGTGGGGTAGCTGAGACCCGTGTGGCTGAGGAGGGTGACTGAGCTCCAAAGTCAATCCCCAAGTGGGTCAGTAGCAGTAAAAGAAAGCTCAGTAAAGACTCAGATGAGGAGTGGTGCTTTGAATATTATCTCCTCTCATCCAGCTGTCTTATAACTGGACCTTTGTCTAAAAAATTTCTCCAGACTGGGACTTAGCTCTACAGGGAGCCCTCCATCTCCCCCTGGGGGCTGGTGAGAAAGCCCCAGAAAAGCCTTTTGCTTTCTTGACAGCAGCTGGAGCCCCATGTCACTGAGATGACTGCAGCCAGAGCAGCGTGAACTCTTCTCTTGCAAGAGAAATAGAACACACAGCAGCAATACTGCAGAGAGGGACCTGGGGGAGATAGTGGAGCATGGAAGAAATACTGAGCAGCAGCCTAACAGGGTGATGTTAGGGGGGAAAAAAAAAAAGAAAAAAGCCAAACCTCCAATGTTATCGTGTTATTCTGGGCTGTGAGAGCAAGAACGGCATGTGTGAGACAAGGAGGTGATAATCCCCCCCCCTGCTTGGGTCTTGGGGGTCTTGGCTGGGGCAACGTGCCCTGTTTGGGATGCTGCACTTAGAGACAGGGCCAAATTGGAGCAAGGGCGGGAGAGAAGAGCAGCGTGATAAGAGATTGAAGGGAAAATGACCTCTGAAGAAGGCCTAGGGGTTATTTTTTTCCAGGCAAGATATGCTGGAGGAGGAAGGGGTAGGGGGGATGTGATAACAGCCCTCTGGCACGCAGGAGGTGCCTGACTGTCCCTGCAGCTTCCACGGGAGCACAAGTAGAGAGGCTTAATTTGCAGCAGGGAAGATTTCACTTAGATATTAAGAAAACTCTCTTTAGCTGTAAGGACGTTAAGCATCAGCACAGTCCTGGGAGGCTGTGAAATCTTCTCGGAAATTTGTAAGTGCGAATCAGACGAACACGGGCTGCTGTGGGCACGTGGGATTTTCAGATGGTTGGGTCTCTCCCAGCCCCGCATCCCTATTTTCTATGTGGTTATTAGTGATGGTAGCACTGGTTGCAAAGCCAGGTGAGCCCTCGGCTCAAACCCTACCAGCTTTCACCCATCCTTGTAGGGTAAGGGGTTGATGCACAGCCCTGGGAGCCGGGGTTGTTTCCAGGGCTCCTGGTGGGATGTCCTGCAAAGCTGCTGGTGCTCCGGGCTGGCTGTGGAGTGGGATTAAAGGTGCTCGTTTCTCCTCAGAGGAGAAAAGGCTGGTTATAGTTACCTGCCTCTCTGATGTGAAGAGTGGCTGTGACGTGAGTACTTTGACACCTCTGCGGAGGTGGCTGAGATAGCCCTGCTGGGAGGCTCTCTGCGGGGCACGGGACGGGCCAGCACCTCTCTGTGGCAATGCAGGAGAGGGAATAAATCTTGCAGGAGAGGCTGGGGTTAATTTGCCCCTGTGTTCTGAAGTGCAGCTCTGGTGCTATTTTACCCCGGGGCCTGTGTGCCTGGCCGTGTGCAATTGCCACAAGGGTTGGTCCGAGATGTGTGACGAGCCCTGTTGTCCTCCTGGCTCCGCAGTTAGCCGAGCGGCTGAAGCTCTCCGACCCGCTGCTCCTGGAGATGCCGGAGCAGGATCAGACGCTGGAGCCTGACTGGTTGGTACAGCTCCGAGCCTGCTGCCTGCAGTGGGAGGTAAGGAGGAGGTGGGGATGCTGGGGGGGGGGGGCAGCAAGTGGTGTGGTTTAGTCTTGCAGGAGCATCCTCCTCCTCTGCCCTGAATCCAAGGGGATGAGGGTGGAGGTTTGAAGGCGGTTGTTCCCCAGATGCCTTTCCCCTTGGCTTGTGAGCTCAGATGTGCTCTCTGACGTGGGATCTGCAGCTTTAGCAAGAGCAGGGGGATTGCAGCACCCCAGGGCGTGAGCAGCAAAGGCTGCAGAGCTTCAAACGGGGCAAAACACTCCTTGTCTCGGCTCCGGGAGGGCAGTCAGAGGCTGATGGGTGAATGTTGACCTCCTCTTGCAGTGAGGCTGTTGCAGAGGACACTGGTGGGGCATCAGCTCGCAGACATGTGCTTTTAGGTCCCTTAGCTGGGGTCTGGTCCTTGGATTAGTGCTCTTTGTTCAGGTTTCATGTCTGCTTTTGGTTTTGTGGCCTTTTCTGTTCTCCAGTTCTCCTCCTGCCTGCTCTTAGGAGGGCAGTGGTGTTGTAGCCCCCTTGGCTTTCTGGGAAAGAGCTGAGACCATGCTGGTATGGGTCTCACCTCTAACCTGGGCTCCCACAGCCTAGGGTGGGCTGTGAGCCCCGGACGCATGAGCACCATGCTTTTTCTTGACACAGGCTTTGTGGTTTCCTTAGTCTTCGCCCCTTACCATCCCTTTCTCCATCTGTTCCATCGCACTTTTGCTCTGACTCCTTGCAGGTGGAAGATGACTTCCCTCTGGACGTGGCACCCGCTCAGCCAGAGCTCTCCTGGGCTCCTGCGTCGATGACAGGTAAAGAAAATGAAGCTGCAGGTTGTGGTCGCTGCAACAGATTTCTCCTCATGTTGCCACGGGCTGGGAGGTACCTCCCTGGCCCACAGAGCAATTCTCAGCAGCTGCTCCTTGCTCCTTACATCCTCCCAGAGCTCAGAAGTTTGCTCCCGACTGAACGCGCCTCTGGCGTGGGGCTGCCAGGGATGGGCTGCAAACCAAGGGCTTGATGCTGACGCTCTCCAGATGAAGTCTGAGTAATTGGGCCTAATTACCGCAAACTTCAGGAGTCCCCGCGGGTGCCGTGGGAGAAGGGGGGAGTGGGCGGCTGGACGAAACATGTGCCTCCTGGCTGAGCCTCGGGGGAGACGGCCGCGTTCCCAGGCAGTCCTCCGAGGACGCAAATTGGAGCTGAACTAAGGGGATTTCACACTTGCAGAGCAAAAGATTCGGGAAGGAGCTCATCCCTCTGCGTGCCAGGCTGCAGCATGTGTGTTGGTGAAGCCACAGCGCTTCCCTGCTGCCTCTGATCCCTTGGCTTTGCCTCTCGGTGACCCCGAGAGTCCTCTCCAGCAACAGTGCACACAGAGGATCCAGAGACAAGAAGATGAGGAATATGAGTTCTCCCCTGGGTGGCTGTCAGGGGAAGGGCTGGAGAGCTTTCCCTTCCTAGCTGGGCAGCGTGTCCATCAGGATGTCTCATGGAGAAGTCAGGGGTTGGTGACCCCATCAGTGTTGTTTTAAAGCCACCCCCACCAGCAACAACCCAGCACAACCCACTGCTGCTCACATCTAGCTTTATGCTGGAAATGCTGACACTGATGGGTGGAAAAGAAAAGGCTGGTGCAGGCAGGATAAAACATGACAAATTCCTCCAAGCCATTTCTTCCTATCAGCTTTCCCTGCTGCTGCCAAATTCCTCTTCAAAGAGCTCTCCCAGGCAGTAAAAAGGATCATCAATCCTGATTGCCTTTTGCTGCTATCAGGGCTGAGGCTATGATCATCCTTCCTGGGTAAAAAGTTGCAGATGTGATGAGGTGGCTTCTCTGAATGGCCAGGTCTGCTCCCTATGGTCTCCAGAGCTCACTTTCCTGAGGGCTTGGCCCTTTTGCTCATTGAGAAGGCCATCCAGAGCCACCATCTGAGGGATCTGCATGCAAGAAAGCTGACTTGGTGCTGAATTCATCCATCCTGGAAAGACAAAGCCCAAATCAAGGTGCCAAGCTGGGATCCCTGTGGTCACAGCAACCTCCCGCTCCATCCTTATAGCCTGGGCTGTCCTCCCTCACTTTTCCCAGCTGAGCTTGCTGGGCAGCATGGAGTTGAGCCTCCATCCTTCTCCGCGTGGATCTCAAGCATCTCCAGACCGTGCAGAAGTAGGTCACGGGTGCAAAGCCAACCCTGAGCAGACTGGAGGAGATACCAGAGGAGGGCAAAGCAAAGGGGTTTGTGGCAATGTGTCCAAGAAGTGCCATAGTCTGTTCCCAGGGTCAGAGCCGTGGGATCAGGGTTCTGTCAGGTTGTGTCCCATGGTGATGGGAGAGAAGCTTCCCTGTGCCCAGCACATTTCTGGCCAGAGGCTGCGGAGCTGGAAGAGACGGGACGTGCACCCGGGATGAACAGCGGTGTGCTGCCCACGCCATGTCTCGCATCAGAGCGAGCAACGTGTGCCTGTGTTAAATAAAACAAAGCCCCCTTGCTCAACCTGCCTCTCAAACAAAAAAAAAAGCCCCAACCCAACCCTGAATAAATCTGCCTGAAGCAAGAAACTCATCTATGGGTGAGCCTGTGGAGAACAAATGAAGGCTGCGGTTTCCCAGTGAGGTTTTTTTCTTGCATGAGGTGTGTGGCAGGAGTGGAAGAAGAGGCTGGAGGCCCCAGGCTCCTTTGAGCTGCTGGGCACGTGCTGCTCGCGCTTGGTCTCTTTGCTTCCGCATCATTCCCCTTCTGAGTTTGTTTGCAACCTCAGGCAGTCCCAGGAGGTTTTCCCCCCCGCCCTGTCTTTCACAGCCCACCTTCCTTTGAAGGCTCTGAGAGGTCCCCGCTGCTGCACCCTGCCCCACCTCCTCCCTTGGCTGCATGTGGTCCCCAGGGTCCCTCCTCACAGCCCTGGTTGCCCCTGACGTGTAGTGGAGAAGGGGAGAATGCTGCGCAACAGCCCAGTGAAATTGTAAATGCTCACATAACCTCCCGAGGTGTGGGGTTAGCTGTTTGTTTGGCTTTGGTTTTATTGTGTGGGTTTTGTTCTGTTTTTTTTTCAGATGGAGGTCCTGGCCAGGAGCTTCCACACAGTAAAGGCGACCAGTATGACCAGTGGTACCAGCCCATGCCACCACAGGGACCCAGCTCCCACGAGGATGTCTCTCTCCAGCCCCCGGCACCTGCTCAGGTCACAGCATCACCTCTGCTCAGCGTCGGGCAAGAGCTGCAGCCCCTCGAGCCTGGCCCAGGGACAGCCACCCCTCCAGGAGGGGTTTTTGCTGACCCTGCTCTGGAGGCGGTGCCACTGACAGGTGAGTCCTCCAGCCTTGTTTCTCTGCAAAAATCAGAATCGTTCTGGTTGGGAGAGACCTTTCAGATCATGGGGTCCAACCATCAACTCAGCAGTGCCAGGTCACCACTAAACCGTGTCCTTCGGCCCCACATCTCCACAGCTTTGAAACCCCTGCAGGGATGGGGACTCCACCACTGCCCTGGGCAGCCTGAGGCAGGGCTTGGCAGGATGCCTGAGTTGGGGTGTCCCTTGGGGGAGTGTGATCCTTCCCTTCTAGGTGGGAAAACCAGCTCCGTGCCCAGCAGCACAAGGCAGGCTTTTGAGATGCGCTGGTGCAGCCTCGTGACCTACTGGTGCTGGCACGGACGGGGACCAGAATGGCCAAGGCTAAGCAACCTTGCTCTGGGGTGGGGTAATAGCGCTGAAAATACCTCTCCTAGGCTTGGCAGGAGCTCCTTGGACCAAACCCTGTTTCCTTCCCTCTGCTCTACAGGAGAAGGTGGGGAGCCCCAGGGTGTCCCCCTGTCCCCTGAGGGGGTGCTTCCAGCAGAGCAGGTGAGTCAGAGGGGTCAAGGAGACCACCCTATCTGGGGCCTTTGGGGGGATTTGAGACTTGTTGGCTCATTCTTCAACCCGCTTAACTTGCGCAGAAACCCCCCATCGTGGTTCCAACCATCTCCCCGGGGACCTGATAGGTTAGGGCAGCCTTCTTCAGTCTCCTACTTCTGGGACCATGGGCTGCCCACCACACCCTGCTACGGGTGCTGTCCCTCCCCACCTGCAGTGTAAGGGATGCGGGGGTCCCCAGGGATGCTATCCCTTTAGCCTGGCATGAAGGAGACCTGAGGATGCTCTGATCATGCTTGAGGTGGCTCCTCTGGCCACATCCCGTGTGTCAGCTCTGATCTCCAATGCCAGGAGGCATCAAAGGCAAGGGCTCGGACCATCTCAGATTGCTCCACTGTCTCCCTGGGAGATGACAGCCGACCTTCGTCGGAGAGCACAGCTGAAGACACTGCCGAAGAGCAGGCATCAGCAGATACAGTGAAGTTGGGGGAAGATAAGGTGAGCATGCCACAGCAGATGTGAACCCTTGTGCTCGGAGCTTGTCTGTCCCTGATGCCCAGTGCCTGCTCCCAGCCAGCACAGGGGATGTGTGGCCATGGCATCCTCCCTTCTCACTGGGTTCCATTAACTGTGGCAACCTTCCATTTCCAGAGCTCTGGATTTAGGTGGTTTGGCTGGTTTCGGTCAAAACCCACCAAGGAAACATCTCCCAAAGCCACAGCTGAGACACCTCCAGACTCCCCCACAGGGGAACTGCAGGTAGGGGATAAAAGGCTGTCTCGCCCCTGGGTGACACCCAGGGTTACAATCACGGGGACAGGTGACACATCTCCCCCCTTCACCCACTATTTCTCCCTCTGTCCTCGTGCAGGCAGCTGCGCTGCGCTGCTGCCCGGCTCTTCATGGCCATAGCCACTCTCCCTGGGGATGGAGTGGGGAGCCCTTTTCAACCCTATTCAAGGGATTGATTAATAATAATTGTAAAATTATGTGGTCTCTTTTATCTGGGAGGTGTCCTCCAAGAGCTCAACAAACTTGGGGGGGCAGGGGGCTCACTTGCCTGCCACCAGAACAAGCACCAGCAGCTGTGGTGGCACTGCTCAGGCAGGTCTTAGGAGCTGAAGAAGGATGAAATCCTTAAATAGAAGTGCACCAGAAAGAGGGGGAAGCAGCAGCCATGGGTGGTTACCCCAGTCCTCAGCGTGTCACATCCCCAGCTGCAGGCCCACAGTGGGCTTGGAGGCAAATGTTGGGGTGAGATCATCCCCTGGAAGTTTCCTCCTGCTTGAGAACGACTTACAGTCCTGGAGCACGAGATCTTTGGGGATACTGTTCTAAAACTAGAAGGAGATAAGGAACAGGGTGGACCCTGTGGCCTCTTACACTATGCCCAGGCTTGGTGTCCAGCCTTCTGCCAGATTTTGAGCTCTCCGGGTGGTTTAGCTTCGTGACAGCAGTCACCTGCCCTGACGTAGCCGCTCCTTAGCTGGGTTGCCTGCAGCTCTTTGGGGTACCTCTCCAGCAGGAGGGGTGCAGAGCAGTACCCTGAAAGTGTGGGTGCGGTATCTAGCGCTGAGAGCTTCTCACCACGCAAGGAGCCTCTGCTCTAGGTGGGTGGATGCGGGTTCAGGAACGGACGTTGCCACCCGCACCAAATGCCTCTCCTGTGGCTGGGGCAAACCCTTCAGCTCGGCCTCCCTCCAGCAACCCTGGTAACTGCTGTGCTGGTCACCTCATCCCTCTCTGCATTGCCCCTTAGAAGCTGCTGCTCTTCATTTTAAGGGTGTTTTGTTTGGGGTTGGGGTTTTTTTTTGTTTGTTTGCATGCCCCAGGAGGAGTGGAAGGTCAAAATACCTTTGCTGTTACTCCCGTGTCCGTTGAAGTGAAAGGCTCGTGGGACATGGATGGTGGGGAGTCAGGAGAGCTGGTGAGGAGAGGAGGGGGAGGTGTGATCAGGCTGTTGAGGACACCTCTCTGCCCAGGATGGCTCTGAAACTTGGGGGGGGTTTGGCTGTTACATTTCTCCCCCTTCACCCCGTCCAGGCTGGCTCCCACGGACATCCCCCACCAGTGAGATCAGTCCCCCTCTTCAACCCTGTCCAGGTCTCTCAGGTGAGAGCATCCTCCCGAGGTGTTGCTGGGTAGGATCAGGGCTGGCTCCTGGCTCTAGGGGGGAGGTGGCTCTTGGCTTTGGGGGGAAGGGCTTTTGGCTTTTTGGGGGTGGGTACTGCTGTGGGCAGGAGGGCCTGGGGAACATCAGCCCCGGCTGTAATGGTTTGGTGTATATAACAAAATAAACTGCAGTATAGTAGAGGGTTGGGGGGAGGGTGATATAGGAGGGAAATGGAGGGACAATGCATCCTGAAGACAGACGGGGGGGGGGGGTGTATATATCAACATTTTTTGGGGTAGAACCCTCCCTTTTTACACCATCCTCCCTCTGCTTCCCAGCTCCCTGCCACTGCTCGACCCAACCAACCCAGGCTGCTCTCCCAGCGCCGCTACCCCAACCTGCTGTGAGCAGAGAAGTGCAGAGAAATCCACCAGCTTTTATTTTTTTAACCAACTTTTTTGTTTGTGATTATTTTTGAAGAGGGTGGGCTTCAGAGGGTGGCTTTTAAAATGGATGTTATTTAAAATGGATGTTTTATTTAACAATAAAAGGGTTGTCCGGGGGAGAGTAGTCTGAATTGGGTTGTAGGGCGGTGCCCCACCTCACCCATTGGACTCAGCGATCGCCGGCCGTGAGTCTGTCTCAAAGCACCGCGGGGCCTCGAGCATCCGCCGGGGCTCCGCGGAGCGGCGTGAACCGACCCCGACGGAACCGGCTCGGCTTCTCCTGCCCATGCCGACCCGCTTAGAGTTACGCGGCGCCCCCCCTTGCTGGTGGCTCACCCACCATCTGCTGGCGGGGCCCTGCTGGAGCCGCGCGCGGCCCTTCTCTCAGACCTTCCCCGAGGCGGGGCAACGGGTGACGTATGCACCCAGTGGGTGGCCTCGGCAGTGAGCTTCCCCCGGACGTTCTCCTACCTATTCCTCGCTTTCTATATATATACTTGGTAGCCGCTCTGCTTTCAGCGCAGGGTGAGCTGCCGGCGCTACCCAGCGTGCCTTGCGCCACATGCTAATTTAGAACCGCCCCGCCCACAGTTTCGGGCGTGTCCCTTCGTCACCGCCCCCGGTCGGAAGGTAAAGCGTGGCCTGAGGCCGGGGTTTGGGGCCCCCCCGTGACGGGCTGTGGTGGGACCCTCCGGGCAGGTGCAGCGAGGGCCGAGGGGGGTGGGCGAGTCTGGCAGCTCGGCGAGGCCGCCCCAGGGCTGCTGGGGGAGCCTGGGGCCCTGTCTGCAGGGAGCGCTTCCAGCCGGTCTGGGCTGGGTGCT
>WTSP01015564.1:36554-52551 GCA_025331215.1 Actenoides lindsayi | reverse complement strand
TGTAAAGAACTTCTTCCTGATATCCAATCTAAATCTACTCTTCTCTAATTTAAACCCATTACCCCTCATCCTTTCACAGGCCCTCATAAACAGCCCCTCTCCAGCCTTCTTGTAGGCCCCTTTCAGGTACTGGAAGGTCGCTAGTAGGTCTCTCCAGAGCCTTCTCTTCTCCAGGCTGAACACCCCAGCTCCCTCAGCCTGTCCTCGTACGAGAGGTGTTCCAGCCCTCTGATCATCTTTGTGGCCTCCTCTGGACCCGCTCCACCAGGTCCATGTCTTTCCTGTGTTGAGGACTCCAGAGCTGGACACAGTACTCCAAAAGGAAATGAAAAAAAAAACAGGTCCAACTCCCACGACCAAATCCTTTTAATATAAAGTCTGCTCATCGAGGACGTATCAGATATTAAACTGAGAGGAACAGATACTACACTTGATCTCAGCCAAAAGGCCGAGAAGCGAAGGAGCAAACAGCCTTAAAGCAAAATCATGTTTTTCAACATTTTTCATCTTGAAGAAAAATGTTCCTCTAAATCCAGAGAATGGGAAGGGAAAATACATACCTTTATTTCTCATTTTCTGTTGACCACTCCTTGGTAAAAAAAACAAACCAAACCAAACAACAAAATATCTGCTGCTATGTGGTTCTAAAACACACACAGGGTCTTTTTTTTTTCCTGTATTTATGGATTAATTTCTCAATTACTACATGTCAGCTTGGTCCATCAATTTTGAGTTGGCAGACTGGACCCTCAGTCTCCAATAATAATGTTCCTCTCTTTATGAGGCCACACAAAACACTACATGTTCAAATGATAAATAGAAGGAAGTCTACATTTAAAGAGGGAAGAGATTGAACATGGCCAAGATTTTTCTCATTACCTCAAGTAGACATATTTTTAAAAATTGTGCTGCTTTAGAAGTTTAATTACCCTCGGATGTCTGCTTCAGTTCCACAACATCTATGGTTTAGGAACTCCGGAAGAACAGAATGTCGTATGTAACAACCCTTTCTGCAAATGTCAACAATACAATAATGATGTCAGATTTTTGGCTCGTTAAACTTAAGCCAGCTGCCTTAACAGTGTCGCTGTAGCAAATGCACTTTGAAATCTGATCCCCACAGCCCTAAAACAGTGTCAGAAGCAGAGAAAGGTTGCATCAACACCTTGAAATGATTATAAAGGCACACGTGCGGCACTCACCCTCTTTCGCTGGAGGGATTGTAGGTGGTGGAGGTGGTGTTGAAGGTGTTGTTGGCGGTTGAGTTGGAAATGGTACTGGAGAATAAAAGGAAGGAATAGTAAAAAATGCTTAAAAGCCCAATGTATTTGTCTATATTAAATACAGCATTTCCTACTCATCTCCACGTTTAAAATTCATCATCTCTAATCAACTAGTTAAGCAATTGGAGAGAAATGTAGATGAGCTTCTCTGCATGTAATGACCTCCTCTACTGACCACCTGAAAAAAGGATGGTATTATTACAGAGCAATTAATGGCTGCATTTCAGTGTGAATGATACAATGATACAACTAAACTAATACTGGAACTGCCTCTTTTTGGATTTCCCCAGTGTAGCAGACTCTGTGGCAGCCCTATTCTTGATCCAGTACCCATCATTCATTTTGTAAAAGGTCAACATCTTTCCTTTCTGATCACAAAGAGTTCTTAGTCACAGAAAGTAGGTCTCTACCCACCCCGGAAGGAAGAAGATATTAGTCCTGCAATTGAAAATACGAAGAGATAGTGCAAAAGCAAACCAGTGCCTGCACTCAGAGAAGATCACATCCTGCCCTGATCAAGATTTTCTTGAATTCAGTGGAAGGCCTTGTTATGTTTCCAGCTAGAAATGCAGTTCTGACCACAACCATACAGGACTGTGGCTTTGTTGCCTGCAGAAACTTCTACTGAGGTTAGTGAAAACTGTCTTATCCTACACCTGAAGATAAGCTTTGGGATGACAACCTCCCAGAAACCTACCTGAATAATGACTGACAGCTTTGCTGAATGCAGGAGCTCTATTTAATGCCTTTCAATACAGTCCTGGCTGAATTCTCAGAGATAACGTGCACATTTGTTGACTTCTGCAACTGTATCTGAGGAAAAGTTTCTGCTTTTGTGCAATGGCATATTTTCCCTTTTTTTTCAATGCAATGAGCACAAGAAGCCAGTAGTGACACAACATCATTTCAAGTAAGACTATGCTTGTTATCTGCCTGTTATATAACTGAGGTTTATAGACAATGGATAGAGTAAGATACGACAACTTCAGAAAAGGCACCTATCTTTGGGAAAGATCAGTGCAAACAGGATTCCTTACAAGCCTCGTGTCCACATCCAAGCTGACTCCCGCTGCAGTTGATGGGCGTTTTCCCACTGGCTCCAACAAAAGAAAGGATCAAGACACTGAAACACTTACAGGAAACTAATGCCCAGAATCTCCATGGCCACAGACAGACCAGGACCAGACTCATTTAGAAACGGTCACAACTGCAGTAAGGTGACTAGAAGGGCTCCTCTCTAAGCACCACAGAGGTACAGGTCACCCTGAAGAGTGTTTTCTTCTGAGATGATAGAGTAAATTGTCTGTATCACAAACCATCTTTCTCAAATGCACATGTAGGCCAAGGTGTGCTCTTCCTCATGTCTCCTAACTCCCTGAGCTGCACAGCACACTAAATGCCTTCCTTCAAAAAGCAGGAGAACATTAGCTTGGTTCCTCACTGCTCTGAGAATGCACCCTGGATAACTGAGAAGTGGAGTCATGCACCAAGTTTTTCCTATGTGTAATTCTGGGAGCAGACACTTGAAGAGGAAAATTACAAACATTATCTCTCCTGAGAGAGGTGTAACAGCATTGTGGTGTACAGTAACACAGTACAAGAAGAAAGGTATCATAGAGTTTGAAAATGGACTTGAAGAAAGAAAGAATGTTAAAATATTCACTCTGTTCATCCTGTATTTTGGTTTGCAGTATTTTGAACTCATGAGAGCAGGATCTTGCCTTCATAAACAGCTATAAGGGTTGGGGGTTTTTTTGTGTTATTCAGAATAATAATTAAAAGGTCTTATTTGTAAGTAGATTGGGTATCAAGGTCCCATTTAACTGTAAATTACTCAGACACTGGTGAAATTTTACTAAAAGCAAGAGCTATTTCTCTATTTGCTTCATTTTTCTGGATTTTTTTTTTTTTTCTCCAAGGTCACTGATTTTCAGAGTATCCCCTCCTGGGACTTTTTATGAAGAAAGCTGAACCATCCTCCCTGTTTCACTCTCATTATGAAGTCCAATACAGTTGGTGAATGTGGTTTCACAAGTAACACAGAGCAGTGGTATAAGAATCCTGCACCTCTGTGGAGGAGTCACAATGTAGCTGGAAAATTAAAAATTCAGCTATAGGAAGCTGCACAGGAATAGCACATTTGTGGGCAAAGGGCAAAACTTGAGAAGCAATCAAGCATTATTGCTACTGGCTGAACTCTGACCAACTTTACTCACATGTTGTCTCCATGATGCTCACGGCAGGGCCCTCTATCTCCTGAAGCTGTGTATGAACACTGATTTTATACTCAGTTCCAGGCATCAGCTCAAAGAAGCAATGTCTAGGTGTTCCTCCACCAAGATTTACTTCTCGCTTTTTCCCATCTGGATTTATAAAAGAAAAAGCATTAAAACATTTCTTTACTGTTTTATTGAATAGTGTAATTTAAGCCTGAAATAAGAAGGGGACATAACAGTAGATGAAGGGCAAGTGGTTGACATAAATTAATAAGCTACATGCTGCTTTATTTCTGGAAATACCTCATCCTTCATATTAAGTAGGAGCTGAGGAATGCGTCACATCTGCAGGAAAAAAGAATTTCACCCCATGCATTGAAGTTAATAAAATTCACTAACACTGTTATCAATGGCCTTTGGATCTGGTCCTAAATTATCGGTGTCTAATGAGGAATTCTTGCATTATGTAATTCTACAGCATTCTTTGTCTGCCTCAGTTCTCAGAGTCTGTAATGTGCTTTGTAATTGCAAGAGAGACTGAACTAGATATTGTATTCCAGCTTCCACTAGGAACTACTTAAAAAGTCGGGTAAGAAATAGTATTTACAGGGTTCCAAAATTAATTCTGCTAAATTCTGAATTGGAAACCATGTTGACCATAGAAAAAGCCCAGGTATTAGAAATAGCACAAGGCTTTGGTTTTTTTAATACAAAAACCTCCAGCATAATTCATAATCTGCAGCAGAAAGAAACACAAGCAACTGAGCTCACATTTTACAGAATATATACAAAAAAGTCCCATTCACTGCCAAGGAAAAAACACCTGATGCTTAACAGGAGGTGTTACATTAGTATAAAAGTAACTGAACACTGCCTGAATGAGACACACACCAATCTGACAATCAAAACTCTTCATGATGGATGTTAGTAAGAAGCAATTGTTCACAACTTATTTCACTCTGCTCAAATTAAGTTCCTTTGGCTCAGTTAAAACAATTCTGGCAGTTCTATATGATGAGAGAAGAATATTGGCTAGTGCCCAGATGAGAACGGAATCTGTGATGTCTCGTGCCAGCCAAGATCTCTGTTTTCTGAACAGCTTGTCTGTGTTCCATGCCTCCAAACAAACCATATCACCACTCATTTGCCATTCCACAGAAAGGTCATTATTTTTTTTCAACCAAATTTGTATTATTTTTCCATGATACCTCTGATAGATGCCACTGTATGTTATTAACTTCACTTCTCTCAAGTTATCCAAGCTTTTAATTTGTCACCATTCAAAAGATCACCAGTGTCTACTGGGAATATGATAGTTAGTGTGAACAAATAGTGACTTCTCCACAACCTCTTCTGGCTATGTCAGAAGATCAGCAAGATGGAAGAGGCTGCAATTCACCTTCAACACGGTCAGTGCTAAAAGCATCAAGACACCATGTGTTGCCACATAAAAATATCTCACGTTTATCCAGATGAGTAACATTACTACAAGCTGTAATTAACAATAAAGAGAATGAACAAAACTGGATGCTGTTCTGACTCTGTAAGCACAGTCTGGGTTCCATCAGAGCTTTCCCTACCCTTCTACCCTCATCTCATGTCTATCCTAATTCTACAGAGCTATCATTTATAATCTTAGATTTATTCAGTTCATCCTTTATCCCTCTTCTCTCCCTCACACAAGTGAAACACTCAAGTAATCACCTATCTTCTACTGATACATAAAACACCCTCCCATAAAAAGGACAAGTTATCAACATTTGTGTGATATAAAAGGACAGGAATGATACTTCTGCTCATAAAGCCTTCAATATGTACACAACTCTTTTCTGCTCATCATTTCCAGTATTTCAGGAGCCATTCTACAGATCTAATTGCATAGAATTTCTTAACTTATGCAATTCAGTTCTCTGGGTTAGGCTGTAGCTGCATATTGAATGATTTAGTAACTTACCCACGAGCGATTCTATGACCACCCTGTAGGCAGTAGCATGTCTGTGAAGCTGCCACTGAGCACAGAGACTTGTCATGCGGACTTGATAGGAATCCAGATTTGTCACACCCAGGTACACTGAAAATTAAGTACCAAAAAATTAGATTTACACATCTAATAAAATATACAGGAAAAAAAGAAAAATCACAAAAGAATTATAGTGAAACACTTCACGCCAATTAATTTTTTAAAAATAATTTCAAAAGCTGCTTAAAAAAAAAATGTTGTCGAGAAAATCCAAAACAGAAGGAAAAGACCAAAAAGTCTTTAGACCAAAAGTTTGGAACTCAAGTAAATATATTTAAGACTAAATAATGAACACAGCTAAAATTTCACTTACTACAAATAAGTAAAAATATCATTATAACAGTAATATTTCTGTCAAAATCTAATTTAAAATTAAGCTTAAATCATACTATAAATATGGCACTCAAAAAAAAAAAAAAAAAGAGACTAAACAGACTCTTTTAAGGCAAATATGTTTGGCTCATAAATAATGACATCTGCTTTATGACCTCTGGCTTGCTAATGTCCAGCAGATTATTTAAAGCCTGATGTAGTCTGACTAAAAAAAGAGACTTTCATTTCAGTAAAACAATTTGCGCACAACTGAGAAAGTCTTCCACGTGAAAACGCATTCAGAGGCTGCACAAAGCCACAGTTATAGGGAAAAATAGCCTGTAGAGATCTGAACAGCATGAAATCATTCTTACAGGTCTTGGCTACGCCTGTTAGGGCATCACTGAAGCCTGTTGAGTATGAAGCAAATACTTTAACACTGTACTCCGTTCCACTGAAGAGATTTAGAATGAGAATGGTATTAATATCATCCCCTACAAAGGTCTCCAGCGCAGGACCAGGAACTGTAAAAACATGAAATAAATGAGAATATCATTTACTCATTCACTGAACTAGCAGACAGTTAAATCTTAAGGTATGTCCAAAATTACATGTACTTCTAAAGTTACTGCTCTTTTTTCACCTTTTTATGTTTTACTGTAGACAGATACAAAGACACTCTGCTCAGTCCTTGCGTGGACAGAAGCCACAACACACTTGGGAAATTCGCAGTGGGATTCATTAGGGCTGGGTTAGACACTGGCATCTGTTAAGACCCTTTTGTTCTGCTTCAGTGACTTACTACTGGCCTAAATAGGCAGCCAAAGATCTCCTCAGTTTGATGGTGTGCCAGGACCAACAGGGGGGACAGCAGATGCCAGCCAGCAATACAGTCCCTAAGGGGTTCTTATACAACAGCATCATTTAATACTGTGCAAAAACGATAATGAAAATTGAAAAGAATAAAACTTTCCCAAATCAAAAACTGCAAACAGCTTCTTTGTCATCTCTCTGAGTTGTTCTGGATACACTTCAGAAACCAAGCAACAGTATTGTCTTTGGACAGTATTTTAGTCCCTTAATGGTCCCACATTTGTGCTTTGCTCTCAATAGAGGACCACGTTTTTAGACAGAAACTTGAAGGAATTTGGGTGCCCTGTCTAGCTGCAACGTGCAGGTGGCCAAAGGATGCAGCACAGACAAAATGAGCAATAATAAAATAAAATATCATATCTTCGTGAGGTGTCGAGTGGGAGTAAAAGCCAAATAAACTAAAACTTTGTATTGTAAGGGGAAGGAATTCGAAGGCTGGAAGAACACAAAAGACAGGAACATGAAGACAGCAACAGCAGTCTCTGAAATAAACAGGAGCAGACATGGTATAATGACATAAAAGGACAGACTGAAGGAGCTGGGTTAGATTACCCTTAAGATGGGAAGTCTAAGGGGGAATCTTGCTTCTGCCTACATCTAACTAATGGGAGGGACAGAATGGTTTCTGAGGGAACTAGTAAGATGGTTACAGTGAGGGTAGTCAAAACCTGTGACAGATGGTTAGAGAGGTTTTGAAATCTCCCTCCTTGGAGATATTACAAATTCAACTGGACAAGGTCCAGTGAAATCTTTTCCAAGCTGGCCCTGTTTTGATGAGGGAATTGGACCAGATGATTTCCAGAGATCCCTTCCAACCTGCATCATCCTGTGACTACGAAACTTTCATATTCAAAACCTGAGACACCCAAGTTAGTGGCACTTTCTAGGCTGTAACTGCAGCTGTTACATTTAAGTACAAAATTCAGCAAAAGATTATGTCAAGACCCTGTAAAGTCAAAAAGAAATTACAAAAAAAAAAGCATAAATTTAAAAACTCACTGTTGATAGGCTTGTAGACAATTCTGTAACCCATTGTTGGTGATGGTGGGGCATCCCAACTGATACGCAACCTGTTGTACCATTCATCTGAGACACGCAGATTTCTAGGAGCAGACAGGGGTACTACAAGGAAACAAAACTGAGCCTTTACAAGCTTACTTCACACAACAACATGCATAAAATTGAAGACATGCACATGAAAATAGTGCGATATCCAGTACTTTTGGATTTACAGGTAAAATTGCTGGGGTAAAAGCCTTAAACCAAATTCATCTTTGGTACTACGTCAGTGGGTTAATGCTGGTATATTTAAGAAAGTTATACCAAGTTATGGCAAGGACAAATTATGAACTTTTTTCAACAAATAATGACTTTTCAAATTAATTCCCGACTTTCTCCCTACATTTTTTTTAAGAACATAAGACAATTCAAAGATCATTATCTCTTATTTATATACTTTCTTTCAATCCAGGTGCACTGAAGTTTTTAATGTATAAATCATGCTCTTTTGAACACTTAATGCTTTCAAATGGAATCAAAGGAATGATTTACAAGTCACTGAAGTGTCTGCACAATTAGCACTTCAATTTAGGCAGAAATTATGTAAATTAGGAGAATAATTCCATAAAATTATACTATCATGACTAGCAGTACATAATGAGATGATTTTTTACCAACATACAGTAGAGAGGGAACTTAAGCTACAGCTGAGTAATCTTTTGGTACTTGGTCAGAACTCTAGAGATAATGCAATTACTTTTATAAAAGGTTCAGCAGCATTTCTAATGACCACTAGGAAGTAATGATCTCACACAAAAGAAAATCTAACAGTACAATGGTTGGTTTGATACTATCCCAGCAGGCATGGTTTACTTTATTTTCAGCATTAATTGGCTTGTCCTTGGTGGGCTATCTATCAAGGATTTACCAGCTTTACTACTCAACAAGTTTCTGCAAACTCACAGTATTTGAATCTAAAATACTATTTACCAATGAGAAGCAACTGATTGCTTATAAATCAATGAACTCAGATTAATATAAAGCTCAAGTCATATGAGTCATGCAAAATAAGCCTTCATTTATACTAAAATATATTACTACAGTTAAGGCCAAAATGAATAAAGGAGCAAGCTTTTCTTCATCCATATCCTGGCCAAAGAAAAGTAGAAAGTTTATACTTACGAGTTTTGCCAGGAGCTGAGACACTGACTCCTTCCCCATCAGCATAGATGGGAGTGATGGTGACTTTGTATTCTGTATCAGACAGCAGAGGCTGAAGCAGAAGAGTGTTTTGTCTCCCAGGCACCATGACCTGCATGGTTAGAAAAACAAAAAACAATCAAGTTTACTGACTAGGGCCAAGATTTTTTTTTATCTTACATCATCTCTGACACCATGTTCTACAAGTATTTCTGTATAGCTTGCATTGTTAAATATTTCTGATGTTCTATGGTAAAGTAAAATAAAATAATTAAATTATCTACTCTTTAAAAGCTCTACTAGTTATACCCGAGTAAAATTAAAAGGACAATGTGTCTATGGGATAACACAGGTTTTTATTAAACCTATGAACCACTACAGCTCCATAAATGAATAGTACTATCTGGATGGTCACTAATTAAGCAATGTTACTGCACAGACAAAAGAAATCTTCTTATTGTATTTATTCTTGACATGAATACGATCGTCCAAAGCTATGACTAAAGCTAAAGTTTGACCATTGTGTTCTCTGGGGACAGAAAATCCTCCTTCCCTAGTAGGAAGGAAGATTAATTGAGATCAGGAAGCACAAACTGAGCAAGCAGAAATAACACATTTGTGCCATCTGCACCTAGTCTGGGGACAAGGAAATGAAGGTAGGTATTTACAAGAGACCATAGGATTACATCCCACAAATGGCAAAGGATCCCAAACTGTCATGAACGTGGAAGATCTGCAGCAGAATTCTGAACAAGCAACCCAGTACAAGAAGTAGAGAAGCTGTAAAAATCATTCCAGGCAGTTTTGGGTGTGCAAGAGAAAATGTTTCAACTCACTGAATTAAGCACTGCTCCTTGTAATACAGTAAATACAGTACAAGGTTTCCTCATAAGCAGGTATGTTTGATACTCTTCAATAGATTACTGTATGTTAGCCAGAGGCTCAAAAACTACTATACTGGTGGCAGAGGTACCCAAGTAATGCACTGCAATCTACTAACTACAGTCAAATTTTTATCTCAGAGAGTGTCCAAAGCCTGAATAGGAGCTACATAACACATGGAACAGACATGCTAAAAAACAGAAACCAATCCTGTTTCCTGCACCAAACCTGTGCTCTGAAGTGACAGTGTTGGAAGCAACAGTCCCAATGTCCAACCTTGTATTTTGGACCTCCCTGGCCCATACCCATTGTGTGAAACTACCACCTGGGCCAGCAACTGCACATATTTGGCAAGAAGTTGAGAAACATATAAGCCCTTTAAAATCAAGTAGAAAAAAGAAGAAAGTGAGCCTGGAAGTGTTTTGTTGTTGCAAAGAAGACTGATGAGTGTGATGATGGCAGAATAAAATTTTCTGAAGCGTACAGTCAGACAAGAAAATTCTCATCAGTATTAATGCTCCAGGAAACATTCAAACTACTTCTAATATTGGCAAGTGATACACAGAGGGAAATTAATCTAGTACACCCAGGTGTTGAGACTTGTCAAAAAAGTACTTCGCTCATCGATCAAAACTGGACAAAACCATCTAAGCACGTTAGCGTGGGACTCTTTCATGTGCAACTCTTCCACACATATAGTCAAAACCCACAAAGTTTCTGAATAAAGAGCAACCAGCTCCTTTGGTTTTCTAGGCAAGGGGCTGCAAGTATTGAGAACTCATTCTTTTCCACATGTGCACATTGGGGATCTTCTGCAGAACAATATAGTTTTCAGCAGTGAGAAACATTCTTGGCCTTAAGGGGAAAAAAAAATAATAATAGTGATCTTTCCAATATGTTCAGCACACCCAAGAACATACATGGAATTTAGGGCTTGACCCTTCTGCAGTGAAAAGTACTCTGTTACATTATCTAGTCCCGGATTTTCAGCCAACTGCATCAAGGATTAAAAATCTTATTAATATTTTTATGGAAAGGGAGGAGTAACTGGAATTTATGTTACTGAAATCGAAGCCAAAAACCTGAAACATCCACCACAGCTTTGTTACGCTACAGTATATGGAAGTGCAAAGTCCACAAAACTTTTGGGTTCTGCTGAAGAAATGTACTCATCCATATAAACACTCCCCTAAAAACTGAATGTCTGTGTCTTTTTACTGACATCTGTGTTGCATGTCTCAGGTGCTTGAAGCCACAAGATAAAACACATTTCTTTTGTGTAAAATGAGCTTCACTTTAAGTATGATCCTACGTCATTCCTTATTCAGTAATGTATTTGTGCATGTGAGTAATTTCAAAGATGAAACATGTGGTTAATGTGATTGCTGAATTGTGACCAAAGATAATAAGACTTGAGAGTGTACCTAAAATTAAATAATTTGCTGATTTATAGCCAAAATACCTACCTAATTTTACAATTTTGTCATTTTCTTTAATGAGCTTTGGAGTCAAGTCTAATATTCTGCTGATAGCCAGAATTTGAATACTTTACAGTTTTAATTTCCTTTTAAAATAATAGTTGTTGAATATTAAAACAGAACTACATTTTTATCATCCAACTGAATTTGATTAATCTTCTAAAGCAGCAACAGTAAATCTGGGATCTGAATTTCAGAAACTTTGAACTACTGTCAGAAGAACAGTACAATTTGTACCATTATGCTGTGCAACTTTGTCACTGTATTATGCACACTATACTATCACATGGTCAAGGTGAATTCATAAAGCATATTCTCCAGTTCAAAAGGAAACCACTACAATGCAAGTTCATGTTCAGATTATAGTTGAAAGAGATGTCTAAGAAGTAATTTTCTACCAACATCTCATAAAAGATGGAGGAAACCAAAATGAAAAAAGACTGATTGATACTTTTCTAGAAAAATTATATTAAAATAATACATGTCATCTAAAATGTCTGCTGCTAGACATCAAAAAGGATCTCACATTTTCAATATAGGTATTCTATGAACAGAAGTGAGTCACATGACAGAGAAGGAGAATGATACAGGGAATATTTTTGCATTCTGAGGTATTTACTAATAAAATGACATTAAACTATAGAATTTAATCTCTTAAATGTGTCTACACAGAGCTATCTCTCTAAAAAAAAATTTCCAATTTAAAAATAAACAAACAAAAAAAAGCACATCATCTCCCAGAATGCTGAAATTATCTCAAAAATTGTAAAATATTAAAATACTACAGCTAGGGCATCTCTTTTTATTATTTTCTGTACACATAAAAGAATGAATGTAGTACTCTTCATTTTTTCAAATATTTTTCCAAATCTTGATTACCAGAACCCTTTTTTGTGCAAGACAATTTTAATTTTGGTCAATACATGGCATCAGAAAAATAACAACTATTCTTAGGCACTTAGATTTAAAAGTGCTGTCCTTCTTATGACATGTTTAGGTTAATCAGCAGTATGAAAACTCTGCATTTGAACTTCAATTCCATTACTTTAGCATAAAATGAGATTTTCAAGAATGGAGCAAAATTGCTGAAAGAAAAAAACAATTACTTAAGATGGTCCTGTACAAACATTGAAGAGTTGTTACAACAAAATTTCAGGATAGAAAAAGGCCTAGGAGTAAAAAAAAAAAAAAAAAAAACAACCCCCCAAAAATGCAAACAACAAAAAAACACTCAGAAACACTGCCAAAACTTAGATAAATTTTAAAAATACAGGAAAAAGAGGACAGGCAGAACAGCTGTGTGACTGGGGCTTGATCTCATATTTGCCTCCTGTCAGCTGCAGTGCAGCAGGTGGTATTCAATGAAAACTTTGAAGTGCAGTCTCACAGTAATACCAAGCACGGATCTTTTCCTAATCACAACAGGAGTGTCACATAAGGAGAGGCAATGCCTTAGCAATTATTAAATAAACTTTTCAAGCTTATGAAGCCATTCACAAAACCCATACAGACCATTCTTACCGCTTCCTCGGCACGGTCACCTTTTGCAGTCAGATAGGTCACTCTGAACTGCTGAACATTGTAATCTGAAATGTCCCACATCACCCTCAGACTTGAGGTTGTTTCATCATCTATAACAAGATTTCTGATTCCTGTTCGAAAAACTGAAGCCAAAATTAATTTAATTAGTATTTTCTCAGCTCTATTTTTAAATTGTGCTAATTATCATCAGGTAACTGCAAGATCTACTGAAGTCATGGTGGGTCTGCAAATCCTTGGTGGGGCAAACCTTACAGTTCAGTCATACTTGGGCTTAATAGTGAAAGCTTTAACCATTTAATAAAATAATAGTTATCCTGTACCGCCATTAACATATACTACCCTTCTGCTTTGTTTGCATTGCTCAGCTTATGAAGCCTCAGAATAACCAAAGCTCCACTGCAGCCAGAATGCCACAGAAGAGAAATAATCCGGAACTGTTGATCCTTAAAAGTCAGTTTTCTAATTCCAGGGAAAACAAAAAGAACCCTCAAAACTGAACAAAATTCTGAAGAGCTTCCAGGGAAAACAAACAGAACCCTCAAAACTAAACAACATTCTGAAGTATTCCCAAGCTCAGATTTATGGGGAGAAAGAGATGTCAATTTTCTAAATTAGTGTTGGTGCTCCCATGCAGTATCACCGGTATCAGGCAGTCCCTACTCTGTGTTGCAGGTCAGCTCCTCAGCCACACGTGGCACGTGCAGAAAGCTGGCCAGCGCAGAAGGGTGCCGGAGCGCGGCGGCGTGCGCCTCGTGCCGGTGACGCCCCTTCCCTGGGGGCTACAGCTCCACAGGATCTGCCATGGCAATGTGCTGACCACATTGACCATCAGGAACTGGGGTTACCCACTTCTCAGTAGCAGCACAGCTCTGGGTCTGCTTGTGGGGAGCCTCAGCTCTTTGCATTCAGCGTTTAGTCTGTTGACATTTATTCTGTTTACCTGCTGTGGTGGGCTTGGAACTTGTGATACTGGTTGTGGTCACCGTGGTAGGAATTGTGGTAGTCTCTGTAACTGGGAAAAAAACCCCAAAACTCATTTCAGTAACAATTCAACAAGACATGGAAGTCACAGTACTTATCTTGTATTTCTAACTAATGAAACTATGTGCTCACACCTACAAGTATCCCACACAGTTCAGGCATTTCAGAGACTACAAGGGAACTATTCATTTAGTTGACTTTAGGCACATATATTTGCAGGATTAGCACTCAGATCTACGGATAAGACATAGTTACACACAGTACAATTAAAGAAGAATGCATATAGTTCCCCACATTACTGGCTGAACTACATATGCATAATGACTTCAATTTTGACCATGTGTAAAGGTTGTCAGATTAAATAGAAAGATTTTTAAGGGTCCTTCCTTCTGTCCAAGGCAAAAAAAGAAGGTACACTCAGCAACATTGGGTAACATCAGCATCATTTGGATGAGTAAGGCCTTCTTGTCTTAACAGGAGGTTCAATATTAAGCCTGCAATTAAATTATTAAGAATAAAATACATTTTTGAATTTACACATAAAAAAATATAGTTGTTTACTTAACCAAAGCACTATCCAGAAAAAGAGAATGGATAGAGCAATCTACCTGAAATGCTGGCCACTGTTTTGATTATGAACTATAAATTACACTGTAGATGATTTTTCAGGTTTTGTCTCTGCTTCTTCCATGCTCACGTCACAGGATACCTAAGCAAGCTTTTTGGACCACTATTTCAGCCAAGACTAAATTCAGCTATAGTGAGTATAAATTACATAAATAAGAAGTGTACACTCTAAGGTCCAAACATCATAAATGAAATGATTGCAAATTATTTACTGTAAAACATTTACCTCCCCCCAAATCTAATAGATCTTCATAAGGAACTCTGTTCAAAGACTAAGTACTGAAATGTAGGATGGAAGAGTACCTACCCAGTCCCAAAGGTTATTAATACCACAGCTCAGACAGTGAGCCAAACCAGCATTTTGATTCAATGCCATCTACCACAATATTAAATAAAAAAAGCAAAAAATACAGCCAGCAAAGCACAACTGCTAAACCACCACATTCTTCAATGTTATAGCTACTCAAAGATGGACTGTATTTTAAATATAAGCTATAGGAATTAAATTTAAATGACTTAAACATCTCTAACATTTACAACCAAGAGTTTGTCTTACATGTAGCTCCCAGAACAGCAACAACTTCACTTTCACTTTCATCATCAAAAACTGCCAGTAAAGAAACTTCATATTCTGTGTTGGGCAACAAACCCTCAATAACATAGCTGTCTGTGTCTCCACTTATGGCAACCTAAGGAACACAGCAAGAAAATAAAGAAATAAGAAGATCAGTTCTGCATTTGATTAATTTATATGAATTGACTGAAATGAAAAAAGGAAAATAGATTCTCCTTTAAAATAAATTCAATCTACACTCCAATATGCCCAAAGAATTTATGTCGAAATAAAAAGTATCACAGAGTACGTTTGGAAAAAACACTGTTAGAACACTTAAAATGCATTTATTATTTTGTGGCTAGCTAGATTATTCTAACGTGTAGTCGTGTACTTTCACCCCCAAGTACTTAATTGCTAAAGCTGAACATATGCATTTCATTTGGAAAATCACTAAAATCAAAATGTTCACCAATGAAAGCAACATAACAGGATAGATCGATCAACTTTCATACATATTTCTACTACTCAAGCACTGTTATGACAAGAGTATTCAGCATCTCCCCAGACTTACAAAATGCTGTTTCTATACCAGAATCTTAACCCAAGTTATGGTTCCACATATCTAAATGCAACTTGAAAGAACATTTGCTGCAGACCTGAGGATTAGGGGGGATGTATTGACAAGTTTGCTATATGGTGTCATGTAATAGTAATTACATCAAATACATCAAAAAAGTAAATTTCCTTATTTCTACCTATGACAGCAGCAGCAGATTGACATATGCAATGTTAACTGCAAGCAGAAGGTTCCACTTTGGACTTCTGTGTGTTTCATTTATTTTATTGGAAGAGATCAACAGATGGGCAGGAGTTGGAGCTAAAGGGACTGTAAAGCAGAACTCAAGAAGCCCAGGCAGTAATTCCAGCAAAATGGGGTGACTGGTTTTGGCAATAGAATCATAGAATCATAGGGGTTGGAAGGGACCTAGAAAGATCATCTAGTCCAACCCCCCTGCTAGAGCAGGATC